>OZ004711.1:34144254-34288156 GCA_963924515.1 Vespertilio murinus
ACACTTGGGAAACATCTAGCATAGATCCCTGGATATGTGTATCACATTATTTCACTCCTATGGGTTGACCTTCTAGTTCCTTTGGATTCATGATTTTTCACAAACAACCTATTTATGGTTATGTTCACCAAACCATTGTAGGTTAAGGATTTTTGTGGTCCTGGGGTAGGAAACTCTGAGCTTCTATATACCCTGAAATGGGGGGAAAAAAAGACTACTAGCCACAATCTAGTATTTGAGAAAGTAAAAAGCCAGTTGCAAGTTCCTGGAAATATGCCACCTCATGACGGGAGGTTTTGCTCTGTTGCTGTGAACTAAATCAAGCCCTTTCCTGTTGACTGGAGAGAATTTGCTCAAGAAAGGAGAGCTGCTACCTTCTGTGGGCTCCGTGGGAGAAGGTGACTGGGGTTGGCTTTCCAGTCTTCCACAACTAGCCTCAATTTCCAAAGTCTTTAGAGAGGAAGCCAGGGGTGGAGGGCAAGAGGAATAAAAATGAACAATTATAACAACAAAGGAGAGGCAAGTGAGATTTTAAAAAAATAGGTTGATAGGAGTCAAGGGTGAAATAATCAAATGGAAAATTCCAAGTACTAGAGCTGAACTTCCGATGCCTCAGTTAGAAAGAGCAGGTTCAGTCCCCCTCCAGCTGTGGCAGAGGAACTAGGGGCCACACTAGCAGCCGATCAACACAGTTGCAAGGAAATGCTGGCCTGGCCTGCATGTCTGCCCTTTATCTCGAATCCCACTGTTTGCTCTCTGAAATACCTTGGAAGCCCCTCAGCCAAGACAAGAGAGGACAAGAGAAAACCCGGCTGCTTGGCAGGCCTGCACTCTCTAGGAGCTTTGCTGACTTCAGACCACTGCCTCAAGAGATGGTCTCCATGGTGGTTTGAGCATTTTGGATAGACTGTATCACCTAATATCGCCAAAGAACGCACAGGCCAAGGCCCCCCTAGCTCTTCAGTGCACGTCGGTTTTCACAGCTTCTGTCTTTCAGACATGGCACGCTGTTGTGCTGCTGTTGTAAGGATGGAAAAAATAGAAACATTTGAATGATGTGCATTTCTCGGCAGTTAAGACCGCAGCCCGTTACTACCTGGCAACACTGTTGTGACATCAGTGGTGACTTTGCTGCTTGAGATGCAGCTCATGAAACAGTTTCCTGCCTGGTGCCATTCTTTTCCTTCTTCCACCTTTCACGTTCCATTCCATGCAAATGAGTGGCTCAATGGCCAGCCACGCTTCTGGTCTTTTCAAGAATGGGCTACCAAAGATGCCAACATAGTTGTCTTGACCCTGTTTCAAAACTTTGGAACCCCAGGGGCCACTGTCTCATGGTTATCTCTGAATGTGCAAGGAAGTTGACCTTGTCAGGCCCAGGTGGACTGGAGGTGTATTTTCACATCCCCAGGGGAGCAGGGAGAGCCTGGCACAGAGGAAGGGGGGGGGGGAGGACTCTGTGCTCTGTGCCGGCATAAGATGCTGGAGCTTGACTAGGGGGAGGAGGCTGTTCCATGAGGTAGGGGTGAGGAGGCACAGTGGGCTGATGTGGAGTGTGGGAGACTGGTGGGATGAGAAAGCCTTTTCTGCCGGGGATGGAACAGGGAAAACGACAGGAGATTGCTTATATGCAGGGGCATCCATTCAATAAGAAATATGTGGAGGAGAATTCATTACTGCCCAAGAGAAATACATATATGAAAAGGGAAACTCTGTGACATAAGAATTGAATTCTAGATATTATTATACCCTCATGCTTTTCAATACATGGAGATATAGAAGTAAATGCAGATGTAAAATGTACATGTAGGTTTTTATGTGTAGTTTGTATGTTGTAACCTTTCTAATTTTTTAGTTGTTTTAAAATAAAATAAAATGTGAATATGGGGTAATAGTGCTATTTAAAAAATGGAGGTATAGTACTAACAATATAGTGTCAAAAGAATTAAATGAGACCTAACTGGTTTTGCTCAGTGGATTGAGCATCAGCTGCGGACTGAAAGGTCCCAGGTTCAATTCTGGTCAAGGGCATGTACTGGAGGTGTGCAGGAGGCAGCTGATTGATGTTTCTCTCTCATTGATGTTTCTAACTTTCTATCCCTCTCCCTTCTTCTTCTCTTTAAAAAAATCAATAAAATATATTTTTTAAAAATAATTAAATGAGTTAATTTATGTAGTGGGTATAATACACTGCCTGGCACACAGTAAACAATCAATAACTGTTATTATCCTCTGGGATAAAAGCATGGCATGAACACTGTTCTGCATCTTGTTGTCTTCTCACTAAAAATCTATCTTTGAAGTATTTTTCATAATAGCACATACCTTATTTTTAAACAGTAACACATCTAGCTTGTGTTCTTTACTATATTTTATAATTAGAAAAAAATCAATAATCCTGGAGGATATTCTGCCTTCGTATGTCATCTGCTGATGAGTCATAATTTAATTAATTCTTGTTGCCAATGGAAACCTCTGGTTGAAAAAGGCATCGTTGTATTTTAATAGCAATTCTTTAGCGGAGAGATTGAGAAAAACATAGAACACCAAAAACGTACAATGCCAAATCTATGGACACAAGGATAGTCACACTAATTTTTTCTACTTTTAGAAAAATTCTAAATAGAAATAATGGGTTAAAAACAGCTGATAAAATTCACTTGTTCATTCATTTCTTCAGTCTCTGGACAAGCGGCCGTGTACTCGTAGGACTGCTATGGCCAGATACTGTGTGATGTGCTGGGAAGGCAGACGTGAACCAGAGTCCCTGCCCTGTCGTGCTAGAGGTGGGCAGATAGATAATAAGCAAATACCTTACAGGATACACCAGGTGGTGATAAATTAAATTTCAGGTAAGTCTCCTTTCCTTCACAAAGAAAAACCTTTGGGTAATTTTTAAAAGTTTGCGCCTTACACATCACTTGCCCATTTGAGCCTTGGTTTCCATATATCAAACATGGAGATAATAATAATATCCTATAAGGTTGTTGTAATCAAGTATGTTAACTGCCTGACAGAAAGCCAGCCCCTTAGCAGGTACTCGATAAGCAGAGCCATTCTTGGGGTAAGAGGTATAATGTTGGGTTCTTGTTTGTGTGACTACGATAAAGGGGTTGCGCACTGTGGCCTCTGTGCTCAGATGGGAACCTCACCACCATCTTTTCCAAGCCTACAGAGAGGGGCTTGCTTCACATTTTTGAAAATAAAGGGGCCATTTACATAAATAAGACATAAAAGCAGCTTCCAAGAATCAGTTGTTTGGGTAAACTAGCTAAGAACTAATCTCCAGTGGGTGCCATGGGTACCTGAGGAAGCCTTTTGATGGAACAAGTTTCTCATTCTCATTCATATTAAGCAAGTGCACCCGTAAAACAACTGGGTCGTTTTGTAATTGTCCCTCCACGTTTATTATTTTACTAGTGGCCTGGTGCACACTGAAAGGAAATTAATTAGAAGAATTATTTTAATATTGCTGTTTGCCCTTTATAACAGAAGTGTCAGAGATTAAAGAAAATTAGTAAAATGTACATGAAAATAATATATAAATCAATTAATAAATAAACAATAATAACATGATATAATAATGAATATTTTCCATGAAATTTTTACTGTTGGAATCTTTGTTGATCATTAACTTTTTTAAAAAATATGCCGGGTATTCTGGAAATTTGATATCATTTGGACAAACTTTGCCTTTGCTACTGTAAGGTCCCAGCTGAGATGTTTGCAACGCAGAAGCAAGACATGGAATCCAGGCGATTAAGAAGGGGAGAGGTTTTAATTTGCACTCCTGGGCAAAGCGAAGCTCGCTGGTCCGAGGATGGGTCAGGGAAGTTCGAGCCAAAAAGTGGTATAGGTACTTCTTTTATACAGCTGTTTAGGGAGGGGAGGGCGGAGGGCATGAGAGGTGTGGAATTCCTGCCTCGGGCCAGGGGTCTAGGAAGGCACCAGCTAGCCAGCTATCTTTGTCACCGTCCACCTTGCAGATGTTTGCATCAGCTCTGGGCTTCCCCCCCTGCCTTGACCTAACAGCTACAACATTGAGTAAATTTCCTGTTAGATGGTTTTTCATCAGAGAAATTTAGGGATAGGCAAAATTGACATATAACTCATTCCACCACAGCTGTGTTCGATAATTGCATCCTCGTTTACCTCATTTTCGTTAAAAAGGTAGTTTCCTACTAGTATTGGTAGTACTTGAAGTTGACTATTCTTCAGACATATTCTGTCAACAATATCACTTTCTTTAGACTTCAGAGAGTATGTTGTGGCAATAGTTGGTCTTCAGACATATTTTGCTGACAATTTCGGCTTCAAAATGTCAACAAGAATGTGAGGTCATTTCCCGGTGCCCACGGCCACCTTTTCTGGGCTGTGCTGGGCTGTGCTGTGCTGTGCTGTGGGCCACATTTTGTGCCACAGCAGCATTGGCTGTGATTTGGTGGGCTGTCGCTCTGGGATGGTGGTGGGACCTGTGTCCCACTTGCCTTGGGGGAAGCAAGCGTTGCTTGGTGCCCTTTCTCTGTGCACTTCACGACAGCTCCTGCGTTGAGCGCCTGCCCCCTGGTGGTCAGTGCGCATCATAACAACCAGTCGGGCAGTGGGAAGGACACTTAGCGTATTAGCCTTTTTTATATATAGACATTAGTTTTAATTATAATTTATATTTAAGCCAAAACCGGTTTGGCTCAGTGGTAGAGCGTCGGTCTGCGGACTGAAAGGTCCCAGGTTCGATCCCGGGCAAGGGCATGTACATTGGTTGTGGGCACATCCCCGGTAGGGGGTGTGCAAGAGGCAGCTGGTCTATGTTTCTCTCTCATCGATGTTTCTAGCTCTCTATCTCTCTCCCTTCCTCTCTATAAAATACCAATAATATATATATATATATATATATATATATATATATATATAATTTATATTTAATATTATTTTGTATTAGTTTTAGGTGGTTATATATTTCCAGTGCCCACCTGACAACATACATACGGTAGTTATTACAATATTATTTACTACCTTTCCTTTGCTGTACTCTACATCCACATGACTATTTTGTAACTACCATTCTGTACTTCTTAATCCCTTCACCTCTTTGACCCAGTCCCCCTCCCCTCTGGAAATGATCAGTCTTTTCTCTGTGTCTGTGAGTCTGTTCTTTAGATCCCATATATGAGTGAAATCATATTTTTTTTTCTTTGACCAACTTATTATACTATGCTGTCACAAGTGGTAACATGTCACTCTTCCTATGGCTGAGCCATAGTCCATTGTAGACACAGCTTTTAATCCACGTGTCTATTGATGAGCACTTGGGTTGCTGTCATAGCATAACTGGGTCTTAATAAGAGGTGACGCCAGGTTTGCTTCCCAGAGCAGCTACTGCCGATGCCTGGATTCAGACGGTATTTTTAAAGCAGGGTAAGGGGTAGGTGGACATCCCTTGAGGAAAGATTTGTGTACAAGATTTTAGTGTCCAAAAAAGCCATCAGCATAACTCAAAGGGCAGACAGGAGAATCTTTCCCATCCGGGTTCCCTTGGCGATGCCTCCTACATCCTCCCTGACTTGGACTTCTCCGAGGTACCCATTCATTTCCTTCCCGGAGACTGGCACTCAGCTCCACTTTGCCAGCCTCTCTGGCAGCAGCAGCAGTAAATAATAATAGCTTGCAACATTTGCTAAGCCCTTTCTGTATACTGGGAAGCAATGTGCCAAGCACTTTACATGCATCATCTTATATAACCCTGTAATAATTCTGTGAGGTGGTAGTATAATATGGTTACACTCATTTTACATACCGAAAGCACCAAGCCTGGCAGTGTAAGTCCTTTTTGGTAAATCTCTGAAGTCAGGATTTAGCAACTTCAAAGTCCTTTTCTTTTTTGCTTTCAGCCCTTTCTTGTTCCTTTCCTTGTTTCTCCTGGCTCCTGCTTCCTGTAATTAGCTTCTCCATTCAGCTAACTTCCCTGCAGCAGATTGGTATTGCCCAGTTCCCGGGTATCATGAGGGTTCCTTGGAGACCAAATGGTCTTGAAATCTTCACCTAGTGTCTTTGCAAAGTGCTCTCTGCCACCCCCACCTGACTAGCTTCTTAGTCAACACATTTAAGAATAACATGACTTTTTCCTGTAGTATTTCTATTTCTATTTATCAGATGCTTATGTGTTAACCATTTAAATTAAAATAAGGGTGATCAATTGTCAAGATCAGGATCTAAGAATACATTCAAGGTCTCAAAAATAGATTAAATATCAGGTAAATTTAACTTGTAGCCGAAACCGGTTTGGCTCAGTGGATAGAGCGTCAGCCTGCGGATTGAGAAGTCCCAGGTTCAGTTCCGGTCAAGGGCATGTACCTTGGTTGCGGGCACATCCCCAGTAGAAGGTGTGCAAGAGGCAGCTGATCGATGATTCTCTCTCATCAATGTTTTTAACTCTCTATCCTTCTCTCTTCCTCTCTGTAAAAAAATCAATAAAACATATTTAAAAAAATAAAATAAAAATAAATGAATTTAACTGATCATTGGATACAAGGGTCCTCAAGAAAAGTTAATGGGAATTAAGGCTCTTACAAATTCTAAACCCTTTGAGGCTTTTCCTAGAGATAAGAAATTATGGTTTTTAAAAAGTCTGTGTCTCTGTAACATGATTTCTTGCTTATACATATGTTTTTTTCATGAAACTTTGCAAGAGTGTTTCAGGAATGCCGATCTAAAGGTAAATTTACTCTTTTAAGAAGGTCATTACTTCTTCTGCTTCTTGGAAATAAGCCAATGTGAGATCGGTAATTATCTTTCGGAATGCTAAATTACTTGTTTGATTCTGTTGTGTGCCAGGCATACAGTAGGTATTCGGCAAATGTTTGATGAATTGTAAAGAGTACCTAAATAGCTTTTACACGTTACAGAGGAGTGGAGAGGAATGTTATTTGACTTGGGTTAACACTGGAATTTTTCCTAAACACGAAGTTGTTTGAAGGCTTTAATGCAATGAAACACTGTATCAGCACAATGAAACGGGTCTCCTGTTCTCCCAAAGTTAATGACTTGCTCAGGCTTTTGGCTTCCTTACCGTGTGATTAGCATCATTATTTCTAGGCTAATCAATAGGCACAATTCTAAGATTAAGAGCAATTTGGATCATTATTCCCCTTTCATCACATATTCATTATTCTCTGTTTGAATAAGACCGGTAATCAGTGTTATTTACCAATCTTTATAGCGAACGTTTAAACTACTGATTGTTCCTGCCTTTGCAGGTATTAAATGCCATTTCAAATATCCTTTCAATGGTTTTGTTGTAGCTAATGAAGTCCATTTTTCCAGATTTTTCAGTCCACTGAAGGAACATGGAAACCCCAAGAGTCCTTAAAAAGTATATGTTGTTTAATAGGTAGCAGCTATTCCTTAGAAAGTTACTTAAGTGTATAAAAATGGTTCCCCCTCTCTTGTTTAATAGCTTTTTAAAAGATTATAGCGTAGGAGTTCTCCTTGCAATATATATGAAATACACACGAAGGTCCCCTGAAGTTCTTTGATATGGACAATTTCAAATATTATAACCCTAACACAGGCAAGAAATTATAGGACAGTACCCTTTAATTTGGATTTAATTACTAAAACTTAAAAAACTATATTCTCTTGGTACTCTGAATAGATTTCTCCAAGAGAAGGTACTAATTTATTGTAGTAAATTCTAAAGCTTGCACATTCTGTATTACTTGCATGCAACATTTTTCCTGCCTTGTCCTTGAATTCTTTCCAAAAATCATTAAGTATTGGATACATACAGTAATAACAGAGTCGCTTAAATGTCACTATTAATCCAGTTTATAACCTCTAACATTTTTGTACGAGGAATTTCAGAAAGAAACCCTTACACAGACATCTAATGCCCAGAGTAACCAGAGCCAAATACAATAATTTTACAGTTGAAAGATGGCCAAGAGGCACATTTTCTGAGTACAGTTTCACCTAGAGTCTGCATGCAGATGAAATATGGCTTTTAAGAACCCAATCTTCATGGAAAAGGTCCTTCTTGCCATAGCCCTGGCATGACTTTCAAGCCAAGGTCAAAGTACTTTCTGCAGGTCTATTTTTAGGTTTTCTGTTTCTCAGCTGGAGCTCCCAGTTTTGAGTTAGTGCAACACAGACTGCGTTGTGCCGTGGAAGGAGGAGGAGGGCGTTCTCTCACGCCCCTGCCTGTGCACAGACTCCCAGCTTCGTGCACGCCACCATGCTTGGCACTCTCCAGGTCACCTTTCCCCTTTAAGACCTTTGTGCCTGAGAAGGCAACGGCCTACTTGGGGCTCTCCCTCCTCCTATGTCTTTTGGGTTTTCTGAAACAGTGGTGACCTATGTTGCCATTATTAATCAAGAGTGGTCTAGATCTTCAAACTGTAAACTGGAAGGGGAGAGTAGTGAGGGCAAAGTCATTTAACTTAGGTAGAAGCGAAAGAGACCAGGAAACAAGGGCATGTTGATAGAAAATGTCGAATGCCATTCATTTGTTTTGAAATCAAACATAGAGGACATAAAAGTCTGCAACAGAAATCAATCAGCCAATCAATCAAAACAATTTGGTTTTATATTCTGGCTGTTCACTGAAAGAGATAGAAGAATGACAATGAAAGGACTAGAGAAGAAAGACAAGCAAGCAAACCTGATGTGGACAGAATTTCTGGTGAAAAAAAAATACCTAATGTAATAATCATGTTTTGCCCTGGCTGGGTGGCTCATTTGGTTGGAATGTGCTCTGGTACACACCCAAAGAGCGCATACCTAGGTTGTGGGTTCAATTCCCCATCAGGGTACATACCGGAGGCAACAAATTGATGTTTCTCTCTCACATCAATGTTTCTCTCTCTCTCTCTCAAAAAATCAATAAGAACATATCCTTGGGTGAGGATGAAAAAAAAATCATATTTTGTGTCCCTCCCCAAAAAAGAAATCACTGTATTGTTAAAAGGAATATTTATTATACATTTATTATACACAGTGCTTTGATATTACAAAAAGTTTAGAAGCATATTTATTCATAAAATATATCTTTCTTATTGTGTTAGTAAGAAAAGATCTGAAAGTTCTGTATTAGGTAGTGGGGAATATCGCATACTCTCCTTCCTCCCGCCCCAGAAAATTTTACTTTCATTGCTTAAGAGCCCCATCTTGTGGTTATTTGTAAGCTTTTTGCTAAAGATATCTTTCCTTTTTACAGTTAAAGGCATAAGTGGGCTCCTCGCTTTCTCTTTTTTATTTTTTAATCCTTACCCTAGGATATATTTTTATCGACTTGAGAGAGAGAGAGAAAGAGAGATATTCATGTGAGAAGAAACATTGATGGGTTGCCTCCTGTATGCACCCCAACTGTGGGTTGAACTGCAATCCAGGGAAATGCTCTGGCCAGGAATCGAACCAACAACTTTTTGGTGTACAGGAGGAGGAGGATATTCCAAACACTGAGCCACTGGGCCAGGGCAGTGAGTTCCTCCCTTTTAATTTTCCCTTTAGGATAGATGGAATTGAACAGAAGAACAAACACGCATTAGTTCAATTTAAAAGGCCACAGAATGGAGAGGGGAGTGCGTGGTAGGTGTTCAGTAGCTATTGGTTGGATTAAGGTAAGCGAGGGGAAGCTGTGTTAGTCGCGAAGTGGGAGTGAGTGCAATGAGGCCCCTCCAGTTGCAGCACCATCAGCTCCCTCAGTTGCTAAAGCATTTGACTTTGTGTCTGCCTGCTTTGCTAGACCTGGCAGCTTTCTTATTGACCTCTGTATCCTTACCACTCAACACACAGCATGGCCCTGCAATGCCAGGCCCTGCGATGGGGTGGACTCTGGTGTCACATGGCAGAAACACACCTGGAACTAGCTTCAAAAGAACTGGGAGGTCATGGCTGATGTAACCAAACAGCCAGTGGGACGGAGGAGGTGGTCAGCTAGGAGATTTGAACGCCAGCAAGACTCTTTCTCCAACCTGTGTCTCTGAGTATCTCTACCGGCTACCTCATTTTCTCCTTTGCTTGGCTCGTTGCAGTTTTGAGGCTCACATCTTCGAAGTTCTCTAACTCTAGGGAGGAAGCTCTTCTTTGCCAGCTAAGTTTTTGGGGCAAAATAAGTAAAATGGAAAAACAAACAAACAAACAAAAAATAGAGAAGTCTGATTGGTCTGTTTTGGGCCACATGAACATGGAACCAATGCAGTAGCCAAGGGTGTGAAAAACTTTAATCGGGTAAGTTGGCCACTGCTCAGCCCATCGCAGTGGACAAGGATATAGGATGGTGTGGGAAACAACAACAACACAGAACACCTCTCTAGAGGGAGGGAGAGGAAGAGTTTCCCTGTTTCTCTAAAGGAGGAGACAAATAGCTTGACACACTTCCCTGAAACAGATTCCTTCTTCCTGCCTCCTGTCATTGCCTATATCGCCTAATAAATACTGGCGTGATAAATAAAAGATTTTCTAGATCAGTAGAAGATCCCAGGATAGGTGTGACTGGGCTGAGGACAGGAATGTGTTGGAGCTGGAGAAACCATGCATTTCCTTCCCTTATTAAATCTTTGAGCTTTGTCCCCACCCTAGCTATGGCCCTGTCTGCTCTTTCTTTGCTAGAGCTTAAACCAAGAATGCTGGGGTTTTTCCCCCTCTATTTAATTCAATAAATATCTTTATCCTTTGGGTATTTCCTCTTCCTTTCATCTCTACCCGCTTTCTTCAGCATCCCTATATTCCCTGCCATGTAGAGAGTATAAGAAAAAATAACAAACTTGAGCAAGTTTCAATGTTTGAATAATCCTACCAAATTATTTCCCCTTTTAAGATCTTTGAAGGATGTCTATAACCAAAAGGAACCCTTCCCCCCCCCCAAGACATTGCTTTGATTTTATTTAAATATTGAAGCAATTTAGGTTGCTAAAATAATTTAGGTTCACTTTTGCTTTTCTATATAACATTTCATTTTGGACATTTTGTTCTTGCAGATTTTGAAAATATGATTTGAGTCTTTATAATATTCTAATGTAATTTTCCATAACTATGTCACTATTTTCCTGTTCTTGAAATTTTAGTTATTTGCAATTTTATTATTATAAAGAACATTATGATGAGTGAGTACCCCTGTGATCTTTAACCACATCTTTGATTTTCTTCCAAGGATATTAATGAACATAGGATTATTAGATTAAGTCATGAATATTTTTTATAAACTTACTAGTTTCCCAGTGCACGAATTCATGCACATTGAAAAGAAATTAATTAGAAGAAATATTTTAATGTCGCTATTCACACTTTCTCTATAATAGAAGTGTCAGCCAAATTCACAATAGACAATGACAGATAAAAGAAAAAACCATACATGTGCGATCGCTGCCAGCGAGAGCTTTATATGTATCATGCATGTGAGAGTCAACTTAACCTTTTATATATATAGAATAAACTTGCTTAACTAGACCTGCTTTATGACTTAGCTAAACTTTTTCCAGCCTAATGAAGCACCCCAACTTCTCTTTCAGGTAATTGTCAGCAACACAGCAGTAAATATCAACATGAACCAGATTATTATTGTAGATCACACAGGAGAACAAAGGGTAAAATATTTAACTGCAGCAGTGCTTGACTTTCTGTGCAGTGAGAAAACCTGAAGTCATTTTCAAGGCCCGCCATCTCTTACTTCTTTTCAGTAAGGTCAAGTTTCTAACTTTCTAAATCTCTATTTTCTAGCTAATGAAAAGAAAATAGGATTCCACTGAGTCTCCTATCTACCTACTCCAGGATTTCTGTGAGGATCATGAGAAAATGCTTCACAGACATTTGGTTAAAGTGTAAAATGTTTGTAACTGGCTATAAAGCAAGTCGTGTTCCTGGGCTGAAGAAACTCCAAGGAGGCTAATCACTAGGGAGAGGAAGCCGGGCATTGCTACATGACGTCATTACCTGGTGCCCACAGTGACTGTTTCCAGGCTGAGCTGGGCTATGGGCTATGGGCTGCATTTTGTGCCTCGGGGTCAGAGTTGCCTGCGATTTGGTGGGATGTTGCTCTGGGGTGGTGGCATGGCCTGTGTTCCACTTGGGGGAAGCAAGTGTTGCTTTGTGAGTGCCAGATCCACGGTGCCATTTCTCTAGCTATGGCCCTGTGTACATCATGTGACGAGTGTACATCATGGCAGCTCCTGCATTGAGCATCTGCCTTCTGGTGGTCAATGCCCACCATAGTGACTGGTCGACTGCCTCTTGGTGGTCAGTGTGCATTATAGTGACTGGTCAGGTGGTAGGACACTTAGCATATTAGCCTTTGATATATACTAGAGACCCAGTGCACAAATTTGTGCACCAGTGGAGTCTCTTGGCTTGGCCTACAGGATTGGGCTGAAATCTGCTCTCAGACATCCCCCAAGGGGTCCCAGATTGTGAGAGGGTGCAGGCTAGGCTGAGGGCCCCACCAGTGCACGATTGGAGCTAGAGAGGGATATGGGTGGTTGGCTAGCCAGGGAGGGACCATGGGAGGGCCCTAGGGCATATCCAGCCTGTCATGCTCAGTCCCAATTGGCTGGACCCCAGCATCAAGCTAACCTACCAGTCACAGCATCTGCCTCCTGTTGTTCAGTGTGTGTATGTCATAGCGAACAGTTGAGCATCCTTAACATATCATTAGCATATTTACACTTTGATTGGTTGAATAGCCGACCAGACAATCAGACAGACACTTAGCATATTAGGCTTTTATTATATAGGATAGATTCCATTTTTCCCCTCCTTATAACATTTTTTGAAAAATACTAAAAATACATAGAAGAAAAGAAATACAATTTCTATTAAGCTCACTACACAGAGATAGCAACTATTACAATTTTGTTGGATATTTTTCTTTTTGTGTCTACATATACTTTGAACAAAAGAGTAAGTACAAAGACACATTGATAATCTTTATTCATTTAATGGCAATTCACGTTTTTCTATATTATTAACAGTTTTTGTTGGCCTGTTCTTATTTTATGCTATGGATGGATATTATAACTTATCAAAATGCCCCATTTTTGAACATTTAGATTGTTTCCAGTGTAGGCTATTTTAATTAATTCTTAAACATAAATCTTGTTGCACATATCTGATACAGGCATGAGGTGCCCATTTTGAGGCATGCCGTGACTTTAAATATTTAGGCATAGGGAATGTGGCCTCTGGCTGCCCTGTTGCCTGGACCCCACAGATGTTAGGGGTGGGTCTGGCTGACAAGGATCGGGTATTTAGTGCCAGAAATGGCAAGGCCTGGCATGGAGGGGATTCGTAAGAAGAGAAGACAGTGTGCCTTTTGTGGCTCCCATCCCGGAAGGATGAAAACAGAAGCATAGCCTGGGGTGGGGAGCCAGCAGAGGGATATGGGGCAACTCACTCAAAAAGGGTGCAAGGCTAGGAAGAGGTAAGATTATGGTTGCAGAATCCCTGGATGGTAACGGACACTCAATAATATGGGTTCTTTTTTCCTGAGAAGGAGAAGGGTGCTTCCCCATCAGGTGCTTAGCTTCTAGGCGCCTTTACATATTTGGGGGGAAAAAACAAACACTTTTATGCAGCGGTGAAGCCTAGAGGGAGAACCAACAGCCGAGGGGTGCGAGCACATGCATGGCACCACTTGTTTGTACGTGAGATCAGCCCCGGGGTGTTGTTTGCATAGAAAAATCACAGACAGGGGCTCCCCCGGGACTGTCGGCGGCGGCCACTGTCTGCTCTGCACCGCTCCGAGAGCCGCCTCTCACTCCACGGCAGGCACAGCGTGCTACTGCGGGGCCCGGTGGGGAAGAACGGAACTGTTTAGGAATGAACTGCTCACCTACTGTTAACCAATGCTCTGTCTCTAATAGTCTCTCCATTTAGGAAAATGTGCTGTGCGCTTGGCTGCAGCCTTTCCCAGGCATCTGCCTGACAAGCCTGAACTCCAGCTTCCAAGTGGCAAGTGGTCTCTGAAGACCTGGCCATCATTGGGATAGTGTGGGGGGTAGCAGCTAGTCCAGGAGGGGTGTCTGGTGCAATCAATTGGGGAAGGTAAGCAGAGCAGCCCAGCGGCAGGCGATCGCCCTGATAGAACACCCCATCCGGCAAATCTCCCCAGAGTTATCCGAGCAGGCTGGGCTCTGCAGAGTGCGCTTTGCTGCTGCAGGAAGCCGGGAGGTAGGACAGGTTTGCTGTGGGCTTCCCAGCTCAAGCTAAAGCCACCCTTACCTTAGCAGGTTTCCAATAGCACTCCATCTCTTATTAAAAGTACAGTTATTCTGGGCTTTCTCCCTCCCGCCCCGCTTCTTCCCTAATGTCAGCAAAGAAATGTTTCTGATAATTAATGCTTCCTTTGTGGCACAGCTAGACTGCATTTCATCAGGGCTGTAGCTAGCAAATTGCTGGTGCACAGTGTAAAACTGAGCAGTGAAACAGAAGGCATGTGCATTTAATAATTTGTTACCAATGAACAGTTATTCTCTATGGCAGTGGTCGGCAAACCGCGGCTCGCAAGCCCCATGCAGCTCTTTGGCCTCCTTGAGTGTGGCTCTCCCACAAAATACCACGGCCTGGGCAAGTCTATTTTGAAGAAGTGGCGCTAGAAGAAGTTTAAGGTTAAGAAATTTGGCTCTCAAAAGAAATTTCAGTGGTTGTGCTGTTGATATTTGGCTCTGTTGACTAATAATGAGTTTGACGACCACTGCTCTATGGTCAAAAACACAAAAGCTGTGCCTCAAAAAGAGTCGCGCCAAAGTCTACCACATCTCTCAACTCAACACAACAAAACACCCAAACTCTTGAGTTCCTTGGGAAATGTGATTGCCAAATAACTGTAAGGTCACGGGTTCTTTTGAAAATAATGCTTGTTTCCAAAAGAACCCTTAGATCCTGTGGTTGTGGAGTGTATTAGAATAGTTAGCCAAGTTGCTCTGTGGGAGGCAGACAGCTTGGTCTAGCGGTAGGGTGGATAATAAAATTACCTGTGTTCTCAACTCATAGGGAGCCTTCTGAGCGTCGTTTAATTCCTCTGGATTATGGCCATTAAAAAAAAAAACTAACAAATTTTTTTAAAATGACAGATCTCTCAACCCCCTTGTAATATGTCCATTGAGAAAAGATTTGTCCAGTCCTTCCCAGTAAGCCCCTCATTCAGAGTGCTTGGTGTTCACTGGGTACCTTGCAGGGATCAAGTTGTCTCTTAAAGGGTTCACCACGTGCATAAGTTGATGGGCGATTTATGTTAGCAAAATAAATTCTTGTGAACTAGATAGTGCTGTGAAGATTTACACTGCTGGCTTGTGTCTTCCATTTTATTTTTTTAATAATTTTTTATTTTTTATTTTTTTAAAAATATTTTTTAATTGATTTTTTTTTTTACAGAGAGGAAGGGAAAGGAACACAGAGGTAGAAACATTGATGAGCAAGAAACATCAATCAACTGCCTCCTGCACGCTCCCCACTGAGGATGTGCCCGCAATCAAGGTACATGCCTTTGACCGGAATCGAACACGGGACCCCCTCAGTCCTCAGGCCGATGCTCTATCCACTGAGCCAAACCAGTTAGGGCTAATTTTTTTATTTTGTTATTTATTTTGTTTGTTTAACAAGTTTAATAAACAAATGCTGTGGGTCGGGGTCTTGATTACCTAAACCAATATCCTCTTCCTGTGGAGTTTGAACTTGCGATTAGTTCAGGCTCCATCTCTGACCCTGGAGGGAGACCAAGGATTTCTCAGTAATTGAGTGTTGAGGTGGTTTCCTTCCCTCCTCACCTCATGCGCGGAATCAGGTGGTTGATGTTTCAGGCATATGTCCAACCCTCTTCAATGTTTCCCTCTGCACGAAAAGGACAGCCAAGAGAAAAATGAGCGACTAGGCTTTGTAACTGTTCGTTGCGGGGCCATTCATTATACTTTTTAGTATGCAGTATGTTAATGAGCCAAGACATTATGGCAGAGGGTCCATAACTAATCTACCATCATAAAATAAGAGTAATGGCATGGTACCAGTGTAATCTATGGATATAATGTGCGGCTGCAAATTGTGACGTTTAAAATAAACCTTATTCTTGAGGAATTAGAAAAACATAAAGGCAGCAATGAAATCTAGAGCACAACATTAGTTGACACAGCAATTCCTAGCTCCCAAGATCCTGCTAGATAATGAGTTTAAATCTCCACCTCCTGTGATTTTAAGGGAGCTATAAAAGTTTTATGGTATATACCCCTAACTTTACTTTTAAAATGTTCTCTACTTTTACAGTCAAGGTGACTAGAAGGACCTTGTGAATAACAGAACAACATAGTTAAGCCATTAACTTCCTCTCCGAACAATATGTAAGGCTTCCTGATACATCTTCCCCGGACGAAAGTGGGAACAGGGGGGAGGAACCTTGAATTGACCATTTACCGGAAACATACTGATTTTAACTCTAGAAGTGGCTGGGTTGTACTTTAATGGGGCAAGCTTAAAATTTCTGCCACCAGGTTGAAATGAGGATTTAAAAGCTAAAGCCAGTTATTATAGACACTTGAAGAAAGTCAAATATTTGTTAGACTTGGGTGTTGAAAGTGTGAAAAGTTCATACCCCAGCGGCTGGTGTAGCGTTGCTGTTTTTGGATGTGCACAAGCTGGTTTCAGCCTGTGGCCGAGCTCCTTTCCATGTATGGGGAACTAACTTAAAGCCCCAAAAATTGCTGGTGCTTTTTCTTTGCTGCCAGCTTCATCACTGAATTGCAATTCCCCGAGTACCTCAAGCTCCTGTAGATTCTCTTCGAAGCACAAACAATTCATTTTCTACCTTTCTTTGTTTCTCCTTTTTCATCATACATACTTTGAAAATATTATAGTCAAATACACACACACACACACACACACACACACACACACACACACACACACAGAGTTTGGTCTTCAGCATAACACAGTATATGTAGCCCTATTTAGATATAATGACAATAGTGTTTAAAAACTGAGAAAACAATGATTCATCTATTTTTTTTACCTCTTTCCCACTGAAATCACGTAAAATAACTAGGCTGTATTATAACCAATGAAAAGCATTCAGTAAACAGTTTATTTTATGTGATGCCCTATTAAGCATTATCCAAAGGACACTATTTTAGTCACTTAATGAAAGTTCTGCTTTCCGTCAACCCCCAAGAAATACCTATTTCCAAAAAGATTTAGTCCGAATGTATTTTTTTACAGAATTCAGCGATCTTCCTAAGACCAACTGGGTGACGCCAATACGCTCAGACCCAGTACTTACAGAGGCCAGGGATGTGGCGCTGCGTCCTTTCCTCTCAGTAGGAACCACCGCTTCAACATTAGCTTCCGCTTTTTCTGCACTAATTTCCTCCTCCCTTCTCCCTTCTCTGAACGCCCAGCCCTGGTTTCCAGGGAAGAGTCAACCAACCGAGTTCGGAAGAGCAGGGCTGCAAGGCCGGAGGCTGGGGGGGTGGTTGCTGCCCATGTGTCTTCAGAGGAGTGGGGGAAGGCTCTGTGGCTGGGACGCAGGCAGAGAGCGAGGACAGATGCCCTTATTGCAGGTGATGGTAGCTGAGGAGTAGGAGTCTGCACTGTAGAGTTTTCATGGGAGGGAAAAGGGACATGCTTTTCCTTTTGTCATAGGCCCTCCCCCTCCTATCATACTCACCAGAGGAGTAGGCCACAGGTCAGAGAAGAGCAGTAAGAGAGAGGGCGTGTGGGGGGGGGGGGTAAGGAAGGAGGCAAGTCACGGGCATGCAAGGGGGGAGGCATGGGAGGAAGACCTGGAAGCCCCCGGGTCCACTCAGGGGAGGGTCTGCAGTGAGGTGGGAGCCCGAAGGCCCCCAGGGGGTGGGGAAAGAGAATGTACCCAGGCCCCGTCATTCCTGCTGCTTCTCTAACGTCCTCTTCACTGTATGGAAACAATCAAACTATCATACAGCTTTTAAAAATGCCAAGAAGACTCTCTCACAAGGGCCTTGTGTGGGTTATTTCTTAACAATGTTTACATCCTCTACCACACACTGAAATTGTTTTCATACTTTATGGATAAAATGCATAATTTATTTACAATATTCCTGTAGCTCTCAGTGTAATTACTTTTTAATTATTTCAAAGGGCAAGAAGCATTCAGAAACTTTTTGGGGTGATGGATCTGTCCTGAAGGTGGTTACACAAATCTACACATGTGTTAAAATTCATAGACCAATGTACCAAAAGAAAATAAGTAAATTTCATCGTATCATACTTTTACAAAGTAAAATAAAACACATTTTATTTCAAAAGAAAAAATGTCGGTGTGTGTGTGTGTGTGTGTGTGTGTGTGTGTGTGTGTGTGTGAGAGAGAGAAAGAGAGAGAGAGAGAGAGAGAGAGAGAGAGAGAGAATGAATTAGTGTTAAGGCTAAGGTCTCTGTTGAAAAGAGACTAGATTTACTTGAAAGGTCCAGAATTACTCTAATAAAACATTAATGCATCCAATTAAGCACCACTGGTTCAACACCGGCTGTGGAATTCCCAGGAAATCTCTCGGCTGGAGGTCCCCTCGGGTGCTCAGGAGGTCCGAGCTCTCCTGAAGTTGCATCTCACTTCCCTTGAGCCTCAGTGGCTCCCCTTTGCAAAGCAGGGCTCATTCCTTTCCTCTGCTTGGAGGTGGGTTTGAGGATCCCCCGTGGGGTTGATGGAGGGAGCTGTGTGAACCTCACAGAGCCAAGCAAGTGCGGGCATTATTGGGACCAGCTCTGCGTACCCGAAGCCCAAGGACTGACGGCAGGACTGAGGGGCATTTCTGCTCCTTTGCTGAATAGGAGAAACAGAAGAGGAGGAGTTGGTCTTCTCTTCGTCACCAGGATACTGAAGGGTGGGCACCCCCAAGCCCACACTAGACAGCTCCCCGCTCACACGCCCTCGCCGGCCAGGAAGAGGGAGGGTGCAGAGCAGCCGGGAGTAAACTGACAGATCACAGATAAGCTCCTCGGAGCGGGATGGAAACCTCCAGGCCTGGGCTGAAGTTCAGACGGCCTGTGCCAGACTGTCTGTTTACAGCTGGCGGACGTTCTCAGGTAATGTGCAAGGATGTGAAATAACCCCCGTGGGCAGAGACCACCGAGGCCGCATAAGTGGGCAGCTCAGTGCAAGAATGTTAAGACCCTCTTGGTTCGTTTCTCTTTTTCCACCTTTTGAACAAGACTTGATTCCAGGGAAATGGCTTTATGCCTCTAGGAAAGGCGTCGGCTCCGTGGGAAATGGAAACGGATGCGTGGCCTGGGAGCGAATGAAGAATGAAGGGACCGGTGGTGGCCAGTGAGGGCACAGGGCCCGCTGCTAGGAGAGCCTTCCACAGTCTCTGGGTCCCTGCTCAGGACGACGCTTTCGAACGGAGTAAAACACACAGGACGGCAAGAGAAACTAATTACGTCAACATGCAAGGGTCCCAGAGGTCTGAGCTAAGAGCAATTGCCCCTGCGCAGCCACATGGGTCTTGTCGTGCCAAGTACTTTGATCTTCTAAGGCAAGCCAAGTTCCAAAATGGAACTTTCTGATTGGTAAGCGTCAACATCACTTTAAAAAAAACAAAACAAAACAAAACAATAAACATTAAGACAAACCCCCCTAAGCACATGTCTGGATTGGGTTTGGCTGCTGGCCACCACTCGGAAACTTCCCTGTTAGAGACTGTGGGAGGCTCTTTTGCAAACGAGGAAGGGTGCCAGTCCCTTCAGATATCAGCAGACAAGGCTGGGGGCAGCGTCACGACCAAACTACGGAAAGCCCAACACCTGGCCGTTTGCCCAATGAAGAGGGCGACACACACACACACACACACACACACACACACACACAAACACACACACACACACACACACATGGTGAAGAGGGCCTGTGTATCCCACGCGCTTGACTTCAAGTTCATAACAAGGTCAGTGGTGATTTCCCTTCCTTTGTGATTTTAATTTTAGTAGTCTACCTTCCACTGTGACTTCCCACTGAGATGTTTAAATAGATTTTTTTTTTTAAAGTTTGACTTTGGAATTTAAGGTTTTTAATTTGCTTTCATTACTTCTTTCAACTAACTCTTAGAAAATGGGTTTTTCACCCTGGTGGGAGAGATGGGGGAGCTAGTGTCATGCTATAGGGTAGACACCAAAAAAAAAAAAAAAAAAAAAAAAAAAAAAAGAGGAGGGGAAAAAAGCAGCAGAGAAAATAGCCCCTCTTTCAATGAACATTTAAAAAAAATATATTTTATTGATATTTTACAGAGAGAAATGGAGAGATAGAGAGCTAGAAATGTCGATGAGAGAGAAACATCGATCAGCTGCCTCTTGCACACCCCCTACCGGGGATGTGCCCTCAACCAATGTACATGCTCTTGACCGGAATCGAACCCAGGACCTTTCAGTCCGCAGACCGACGCTCTACCACTGAGCCAAACCGGTTTCGGCTCAATGAACATTTTGTACAATAATAATCTCCAGAAAAGATTTGTACCTGTTTGAACATAATTGAAATTAGGTAAGATCAAATAATTACCATTTTATGTAATTAGAAATTATAATGATCTCTCAAGAGTCCTGGCATCCATATATATTTACTTCCAAATGGGCCCCTACATCCCAATAAATGGAAGCAAAACCATAAGGTCGGTAATTATTTTTTTTTCAAATGGAGTCAACAAAGTGTATAGGCATGATCTTCTTCACATCAGTGGCTTCTAAATTTTTGATCACTGTCTAGGAGAAAAAAGTCTGGTTTGCATTATTATGTAGGTGACATTATATAGATTTACTTACAAAAACAAAAGTTTCATGAAATAATACTTGCCTTTACTATGAGACATGTTTTCTAATCTATTCAAGTTTTCTGTTCTATTTCGCTTTAAAATGTTGGTCTGAACGCTCTAAATTTATTTTACAATCCTCTAATGGGTTGTGACTTTGACAAGCAACATTATAAAGTCACCACGTTTCTTAGACTCTACATACAACCCCCCCCCCCCAGGTTCTCCTCAGAACACCCCAGGAGCCATGGAGTCCGGACTGGGTCCTCTGTCTTCATGCAGACTGTAAAGAGTAGGTTCTGTACCATAATCTGCCTCCATTCTCTTCATTCATTAATTTATTCGTTCACTCTTCTTTTATTGTTAAGTCCATCCATTCAATGAGACATGTGTTGAATATTCACTATGTAGCAGGCACCGGTCCTACAAATGGAGTTATGAAGAGATAATTATGATGTTATGTGTTAAGAACTGAGCCAGGGAGTGATGGAGTCACGGAGGAGGGGCACCTGGAGGCAGTGAGCTGAAAAAGATCCGAAGAATGGGCTGGGTGAAGCCTCAGACAAGACAAGGCATCTCAGTGCCCTACGAAACGAGCTTTCAGGTAGGAAGTGAGTCCACAGACCAGAGGCCTGGGAGTGGGATGGATGTGGGAAGGGATCTATGATGACAAGATGAGCTGAAATCTTTATAAAATAGTGGGGGAAGGGAGGGGAGGCCTCCGGGCCCAGTGCTCAGGGGTCTCCCACAGAGAGTTGACATTCTTTCATGTTAACCGAGAATCTTGTCTTTCCTTGTGACACTCCTAAATAATCAATTCCTGTAAACAGCAAAGGCGTGGTCCTGAACCTGGAGTAAATAGAGGACTCCTAAGATCACTGCTCGTGAAGAGCCTCTTCTCCCCCATGAAAGCTCAATATTATGAGATTATGGGGGGGAAAAATTCAGTAATGGGCATCCAACTGCTTCCATTTTACAGATGAGGACAACTGAGGCTGGTGATCGGCCCACGTCCCCACAGCTTGTCAGTGGGAAAACAAGGCCTGGAAGCCGGCCTCCTGCCTTGTGCACCAACCCTGTGATTTCATGACGAGGCGCTTCTGGAGCCAGTGGACCTGGCAAGCTTGAGTAGCTTCTCTTTCGTCTCATTGCCTTTTGCTGCTTCCTATGAGGGCCAGAGGGGGGCGCCCTACACAAATGGGCCACTGATTTGGTAGATGATGGCTTCTTGTTTAAAGGGTTCTGCTGAAGTCCTCAGGTCGCTGCAGTCTTCATGGGAGTCTTCTTTGTTAAAGCAGCAAACGTCCTGGTTTCAGAAACTCCCTTGCATGGGTCTCTTGGGCTCCCGTCAGCTCCGATTCCCAGCTGGTGCCTGGGGGAGACTCCTTGGGGTCCAACCCATTTAATTTGTTGGGCTTCTGTTTGTTCCTTTGGTAGACTAAAATGCAGTATTGTTAGAAATTTAATGTGTGTCAAAGTCACCTAAAGATCTTATTCAAAAATGCAAATCCCAGAACCCATCCCCAAACATTCAAATTCTTAGGTTTCAGGCATGAGAGAACCCAGTCTTCACAAAATGCCTTTTAATGACTTTCTTAAAATTGCTGATACATGTATCCTTGTGCACACATTTGGGGAAATATAGCAGTAAGAACACACAGGGTTTGAGTAAAACAAAGACTTGGAGGCTCAGAAGTTGTGGCTGCTCTTTACTAAATTGAAGTTTATGGACCAAAAAGGCTTCTTTTCAACTAACCCATAGAGGTCACTATTCTTTTCACAAGACTTCCAATAATATCCACAAGTTGACCTGAAAAGGAGCAGGATTGGGATGTAAACCTCAGGGGGAAAACATCAGATTCCAAGTCCTTTCATTTAAATAGCAATAGGGCCCTAAACCCTGGAAAAACCGGTTTAAGTGGCAGATTCCACAGTGACCACAAGGTGGCGATCTTCTGCATCTATTGAAGAGCTCTGAGCATTATCAGGTGTAACTTATTTTCAGTATTAAATACATCATTAGTTTTAACAGTGTGCATTAATTTTAAAAGTATGCAAGGAGAAATTGTTTAAAGTGTAAGCCTTTAAACTTGCATTTCATTCAAATACTGACATGCCCTAGATGGAGGAATTTACTGAGATTTCCATATCAGACCCCAGCAAAAAGATAAAAATCTGTTTGAGGAAAAAGCTACGGCTTCGTAAAATGAAAAATGTCACTCAGAAACAGGTGTCTTACAAGCTTTCTGATAAAAAAAAGTATTTAAGAACCAGCAGGTGCAGTTTTGTCATTAGAAAAATAAAAAAGCGTCATCTGGTAAAATGTCCTTTTTATTGGTGTGTAGTCAGGATCAGAAAATGAAGGAGAGACAGAAACTCTGGATAAACATCATGACACCGGGGAAGTTCTGCACCAAAGACAGCAGGCCAACAGCGCCCCTCCCTGTCTTTGCCAGTGGCCCGCCTCCATGGTCCCATCAAGGCCTCCTCTCTGCTCAGCCCACTGGCTCCCTCACCTGCCGCTGCCCCTCTCAGGAGGGAGGCCTAGTGGAATCAAGCAAGCAGCTCTGCTGTCGTTGTGGGGGAGGACCTCAGGACAGAGAGGCCAGTGTTTACAGTGATGCCAAGGCACTAAAGAGCCAGCCGGGGTCAGTTCAGAGCCGTATAGCTTTGGCAGTCTTCATTCTCCAACTAGCTCTAGTTACCTTCTTGGCTGGTAACATTTATAAATGAACTTCTCTGTTAGAACTCATCTGAACCACAACTGTGCCATCAGAAGGCTATGAGATAAAACTGAGAAAAGACATTCCCAATTTGTCACCGCGCATGGAGTTTGAATTCCTATCCTTTTGGTTAAAACTGTAGTCTCTGAATTGGCTAAAATACCTGCTTGCTTTCTTTAAAGTGCCCTTTCCTCTTGTTTTAAGCCAAGATCATTGGAATCCGGTGGTGATCATGATCATCACAATTATCATTAAAAAATCCTCCTTTGAGTGTCCCCTTCCTGTGCTTTGTGCTCATCACTCAGAATGCACATCTTCAACAGCTGAATATCGCATTAAGAATATCGTTTTGGTAAAATTTCCTTTTTACCCTGGCCAGTGTGGCTCAGTTGGTTGGGTATCATCTCATACACCAAAGGGTTGTCGGTTTGATTTCCAGTCAGGGCACATGCTCTGGTTAGGGCATGCATGAGTCAGCAATCAATGTTTCACTCTCACATTGATGTTTCGCTCTCTGTAAAAATCAATAAAGATTTTTTTTAAATTGAGAACTAGCCACTACCCATAATGTGGAATTGGGACCAGATATTGCTCATTTGGGTTTCTAAGAAGAACCTAATAATGCTTAGAGAATATTGGAAGAGTGTTGGAATGGGATGGGATGAAGTCTTGAGCATCCTGTCACCAGATATGTTCATGGAGAGATGGAGTGAGCCTCCTTCCGGGGTACCATATCGAGGACCCCTCCCAGGGTAACCTGTAGTGAAAGGCTCGAGTTTAAACTGGGGATAGAAATACATGGATGGCAAAGCACCTACCAGCGTGGCGATCAGTCTTACAGAAGAAATGATGCCTACGTGAAAATATAAGTGACACCATAGGGAAGTGCATGACACAGACCAGGGAGCTATGGAGAGCTGAGGTTGGGGAGGGAAGAGGTGGATGCAAAGGCTTCGTTAGGAGAAGGGATGTGATGTGCGTGCTGAAAAGTGACCAGGACTCAAATAATGGAGAGGAAGATTCCAGGGATGCACTTGGGGCTACAGGGACCACTGTGAGCAAAGGATCGTGCTGAACAATGAGCATGCCTGGGATAGAGAGGAGGGTTTGTGAGGAGAGGGCTAAGATGGAAGGTCAGAGACCCCTCTAAAGGCCACATTCTGGGAACCCTGAGGTCCAGGCTGTTGGAGTCAATTCTCTCCTGGCACTTGAGTTGCTGAGCAGCAGTGCCTCTCCGACTGGCCAGGCAGCCCTGGCTTCTTAGTGCCGGGCCTCGGAGAAGCTAAATGCAAGGGTAGAGGGACAGTAATATTATGGCATTTTCCTGACCTCTTTCATCACCGGAGGCTTCAGCCCTAACAGGCTTTTAAGGGAAATAGTACTGTTATTTTGGCATTTGCCAGTATCAGCCTACCCACCCCTAAACCCTCGAAGCCCCACGGTGTAATCACCCCGGGAGGCCGGAGGCCATTTAGAACAGTGAGTGTAGGCAACACCGGCTATTAGAACTCAAATTTCAGAGCTCTCCTTAAATTCCAGCCTGTAGCGTTTTGGAGAGGGGAGGGGGGTCCAAAGAGGGGACCCTTTGAGGCTGATATTTCCTGCCTGGGATGAAGGCTGTGGTTTCTGAGGTTGGCTGGGCAGGCTGTGTTCCTGAGGGCGGGGAGGCCCTCTCTCCTCCCAGGCACATACTCGACAGTTCTTTCTCTTTCTCTTTTTTTTGTTTTTTAAATTTTATTAAGGTATTTTCTGTGTACATAGCTTACCATTGCCCCCCCCCTCTCATTTATGCCCTCCCTCCCCAGAGTTCTGTGTTCGTTGGTTGTACTTATGTTCATGCATACCAGCCCCTCGGTTGTTCTCCTATCTCCCCCCAGGTCTCCTTCCCCTCCCCACTGTCATTTGACAATCTGCTTGTTTTATGGTGACCATCTCAGGACCCCATGAATAGAATCCGCTTCTCATTTGGCAGTCTGCTTGTTTTAAGGTGACTATCTCAGAACCATATGTTTAGAGTCCGCTCCTCCTCTGGTTTTCACCGCCCCTTCCCCTGGGTCCCACTGCTTCCCCTGGGACACACGGCTCACCCGGGGCACACTGCACCCTGGGACACTCGGCTCACCCGGGGCACACAGCCCCCTGGGACACACGGCTCACACCACCCGGGGCACTCGGCCCCCTGGGACACTCGGCTCACCCAGGACACCCGTCCCCTTTGGGGGATACGGCTCACCCGGGGCACATGGCCCCCTGGGACACTTGGCTCACCCGGGGCACACGGCCCCCTGGGACACTCGGCTTACCCGGGGCACATGGCCCCCTGGGACACTTGGCTCACCTGGGGCACACGGCCCCCTGGGACACTCGGCTTACCCGGGGCACTGGGCCTCCTGGGACACTCGGCTCACCCGGGGCACTTGGCCCCCTGGGACACTCGACTCACACCACCCGGGGCACTCGGCCCCCTGGGACACTCGGCTCACCCGGGGCACTCGGCCCCCCAGTTCTTTCTCTTTCTGCATTTAGCTGGGCTCTTTGGGAAGAAAGCTCAGATGAGACTCAGGGCTACTCCTGTGACCTGCTAACCCAGATGGGAGGACTGCTCCAGACAGGACCTTCCCATGAGCTGGGAGCTGGGAAGTGGGCAGCCAGCAGGGGCTCACCATGCAGGGCTATTTCATGGCCAGGATGTGGGCGGTATCCAACTTGCTCCCTACACAAGCCGCCTGCAGAGGGCTACCCTACATGTTCTAATTTACAGGGCCCCAATAGCTTCCACATTGACCTAGCCTGAGGTTTGAAATGCTACCATTAGGACAGATGCTCTTTAAAAATGTAGTTTCGAGGGAACAGGGTTCTTCTGAGAAAGGACTTGGTGGGGTATCGCCATTCCCTCTACTCGGGTCTCTGCGCCTCTAGCAGGGCTGCCAGTTGTACTGGGTCAGGACCGGGCATTCGGAGGGTCACAGTGCTATGGTCCCAGGCGCCACTGTGAGGAGGGCCCGGGAAAGAATTTCCATTTTCAGTGGAAAGCACGTGGCGGTTACGAGTTGTGATGTACTTTGGTTCTGGATTTGCCACACCAACTGCCTAAGACATATAGGTGTTTCAGTTAACTCTTGAAGCAGCTATGAAGAGGTGCAATCTCTTGAAGAAAAAAAAATGGATCCAACGTTTGCACTCAACATAGTAGATGTGTTTGTAAATAAACTTAGGGCCTGAAAAAAAATGCAATGTCACCAGGATGCAATAAATTAGTTTATTGGCTCATTCCTCCCTGGTGAGAGACGAGCACAGCCCTGAGAGCACCAAGAGCGGGAGAAGGCAGACAACGACAACCAAATGTTCTTAACTGAGAGGGCAGAGTGGACCAAGGGCCCCTCACTTCCTGTAGAATATGCCCGGGGCCAACGCAGACCCAGTCAAGCAGCATTTTCTGGCTGTGGGGACCCAGAACCCAGAATAAGGCTCTTACTCTATAAAATGAATGCTTTTAAAACAATTTATTTTTCAGTTACAGTTGACATATGATATTAGTTTCGGGTGTACAACATAGTAATTAGACAAATGTATATCCCTTATGAAGTCATCACTCCAATGAGACTAGTACCCATCCTATATAGTATATCCTATAAAATAAAAGCCTGTAATATGAGACTAGTATATCCTATATAATAAAAGCCTAAAATGCTAACTATCCAGTCAACCAGTTGGCTGTTCAATCAATCAAAGCATATTATGCTAATGACTAGAGGCCTGATACACAAAATTCATGCAAGGACCAAGGCCCCAGCCCCTGCCTAGCATTGCCATGGCCAGGGGCCTCTGTCACCTCTGTCTCAGCCCCAGCCCACTGCGGCTTTGTCTGGAAGGAAAGACGTCTGGAAGGATATCCAGTCTAATTAATATATTATGCTTTTATTATTATAGATATGCTAAGGCCGCTCAATAGCTCAATATGACATACACTAACCACCAGGGGGCAGACAGTTGACCGGTCACTATGATGTGCACTGACCACCAGGGAGCTGACACTCTTAACTGGTAGGTTAGCTTGCTGCTGGGGTCTGGATCAAGACTGAGCAAGATGGGCCAGACACACCCTGGATCCCTTCCTCCCCAGCTGGCCAACCTCCCCGTGTCTCTCCCTGGCCCCGATCATGCACCGGAGGGGTCTCTCGGCCTGGCCTGTGCCTCTCACAATCTGGGACCCCTTGGGGGATGTCAGAGAGCTGGTTTGGGCCCGATCCCACAGGCCAGGCCAAGGGACCTCACTCTGGGCCTCTAATCTGTTATAAAATAAATGCTTTTGAAGCCCAGCTTTATACTCTGTCTCTTCAGGAGGAAAAAAACTTAGAATCCAGAATTTGATCATGATCACCAATTCTACCTTTTCCCCCGTGACCGGCTCTGTCTAGAATTCTGGCATTCATTTTTACTGTCCGGGACTTTGTCTTTGAACTTGGCTGAAGACTCTCAGGTTTGTTCCCTGTCGGTAGGAAGCACATTTTCACTGAGCAGCTGCAGCACTCACCAGGGTGTGGGAAGGTCTCCATCCCCATCCTCGCCCAGAAGCCAAGGACCTAGACCATCCCACATGGAACAAAGGCCTCTGCTCAGATACTTTCCAGAAAGAGAGAAACTGTCCAGCAGATGTCAGTAAGTTCTAAGACGTGCAGGGGAGCCCGCCTTGACAGTCAATCTACTGTGCTCTTTTCCAAACCAGAATCTGAGACCTTCAGAAGGAATGAGAGTGACCAGACAGCCTTGAGGAGCAGAGCTCCCCAAGAGGAGAGCAAGGGGTGGAAATAGAAGTTCATATCCTTGCAGAGAAGTACTGAGGTTGTCATGCGCCTGAGGATTCTGGGAAGTCTGTCCTATAGAGCCCAGGCTGAAAAATGAATAGTGATCGACAGAATGAAGGTTATGAGGCACCAGACAGCTGTTCATTCTGTCTATTTCACTGCCACAGGGCACAAGCCAGTTCTGGCTTAACCAGAGGCAGCCTGTTCAAACCAGCCTTAGGTTTCTGATTCAACTTGTAGAGGCCTTGACTGAGGTAACAGTGTCTGGGCACTGTCCGTGCAGCATAGCAGATTCCATTCTACCCGAAGGTGACCCTTCACCACATAAAATTGTGCAAATTGAAGCCCTCAGCCTATAGCTTGGCATTTCTGGCTTGGCATCAGACTGGGTTCTAGCAGGTATGAGGCAGGGGGGTGGAGAAGAGCTCTTTACCTCAGTACGGCCTCCTTCTTTGATCCACACTTCTGGAAAGACTGCTATTTTCAAATGTGGTGCTAGGAACGATGGGGGATCCATAGAGATACAACACTGAGCACCTAACTTGAAAGGGGTCAGTATCTTAACATGGGCATTGGCATTCATAGTCCTTGTGGATCAGCGTCCTAGCCCATTCCAATTATGTTGGTTCCAATCAGAGGAAATCCTCCTCCCTTTTATAGGACCTTCATAGGGTTAGCAATGGAACACCACACCCTCCGACCCAAAGGATGGGATTGTGACCTGGGCTGGCTAATCAGCGTGTACGCTACCATCACTCTATGGGTGTTCTCTGTTTCTTTAGCCAAAAAAGTGGCGGGGGTGGGGATAGGGATGGGGTCATGGGTGGAAAAGTTGAATGGGAATTTTTTTAAAAAATGCTAAAAAGTAACTTGCCTAGGGTCACACAGCCAGTAAGCTGGAAATTTGAATTCATGCAGCCTAACTTGAGAAAGCATAAGGGCATAACCAGTATGTTCTTTACCTCTTGCAAATGCCACTTCTTTAAGTTGTTTTTTAAATGGGCCATCTCATATCTGTCGCCTAATATTTACACTTGCAGTTCCCTGAACCTTGCCTGACAAATCTACTCATTCTGAAGATCACAGCTGAAACAGCAGCCCCTTTTGGAAACCTTCTCTGATAGAAACAAAACAAAACACACAAAACACAAAGGAGTGGAATTAATCCAAAAATTGATGATATTTGATCTGCCAACTGTCTAGCGTTATCTAACAACCAGCATGAAATTCTCCAGGGAAAGGGTTTTTATTTAAAGTGGGATACAATTGTTCAAAACATAGGCAGTGAAACTGCTTTTGCTCAGATAAGCAGCTATTATCTTTACTAGCTACTTGAATAGGGAATGTCTAGGAAGTTTATTTTCACATTAAGCCTAGATTAATGAGTTCTGAAGCACAAGGATGGTGCCAAATAGTTAACCAACAGTTTCCAGGCGCTTGAAGATGCTGTTGCTGCTCTGACGTGTGAGTCACTTGGCCAGTGTTTCCCAAACTTTTGACCTATGTGAACCCCTTCTATAATTTTCATAACGCTGAGTACCCCTCGTCAAAAAAAATAGATGTATTTTAATAACAATCAAAATATATTTATTTTTTATTTTTTGGTACATACACAAAATAATAATAAACGAAAAATAAAATTATTCCTAATAAAATATAAATAAAAGTTACATTATAAATAACATTTATTTGCACACTGGACCATCTCACACCTCACAAGACTGTCTTGACTTGACTCATGAGAACGTAGAATTAGGCGCAGCTACGCACGGTGCAGTGCATATTCCCACCAAACTCCGGTGCAACGCGTACCCCCACCAAACTCTTCCCGTACCCCTGGGAGTACGCGTACCACACTTTGGGAAACACTGAGATGATAGAAGGATCTTGAGCATAAACTCAAAGTAAACCGGGTTCACAAATTCAGCAAGTAAAAGTGATCATTTAAAAAAGCCAAAGACCAGCTTTACTTCTTCATTCTGAGATATTGGACACATTATTTGTACAGAAGGGCTAGGAAAAGCATTTTCTGAGTTTCTTAAGCCACTCTGCAAGATTCATAGTGGCACACGCTCTGTTATTAAAGGTATATTTTGTGTTTGCAGAGTCTAACATAAAGTTTTCCCACTTGAGCCTGAAGAGTAGGTGGTGCAAATATTAAGCCCTGTCACTACAGCTGTACCCCATGGGCTAAGCAGAGACACCACATGCTCTTGGTGAGTCCCTGGGGATTCTTAGAAGTGACCTCAACACAAAGCCCTCGGCCTTGGCATTGGTGACCGGTGCATTAGTGCTGGCTCACTGTGTGCCCGGAAAGATGGAAGCTACCCTCCATCATCAACTGTAACCAGGGTGCAAGTGTATGTGAAGACCCTGAGCTAGCTCTCATCTGCTCACAAGCTTGTGTAAACCTCAGAGAAACACACAACTTCAAAATCAATCAACTATAGATTGTGACACTGACGCTGTGAATATAAATGTTTATGGAAAGGTGAATGATGGTTAAGACCAGCTACTTCTAAGGACTCAATGTGTCAGTTTCATGTCCCTGTGGGTAGGCAGAGGATAAATATTCATTGAATGAATCAAAGAACCGTGATGAGTTGAAAGGGATGCAGTCAAAATTACACATTTCCAAATATGTTTTGCTTTATGCTGACAGGTCCCAAACCGACCATCAAGAAGACCCAAGGTCAACTGCATATTCTTTAAAAAAAAAAAAAAAAAAAAAGACATCTCCAACAAAACACTAGCCTGAGACAGTTTTCCATTTGCAAGCTCATTTATTTTCTAGAATCTCAGATTCATTCTTATTGCAGAGGGCCAACTTGACAGAGAGGAAGGAAATGTAACAATCCTTATGAGGGGGACGGATATATTTGTTTCCTCGAGCTATCATAACAGAGCACCCTAGCTGGGTGGCTTAACCCAGTAGACATTTATTATCTTACTGTTCTGAAGGCTGAAAGCCCTAAATCAAGGTCAAGAGTGTTGGTTCCTTCTGAGGGGTCTTTTCACCGCCTCTCTCCCAGCTCCTAGTGACACTGAGGGATTGGCAGCTGGCAATCCCCGCACTCTTTGACTTATAGATACAGCTCCCAGTGTTCTCTGTCTGCGTCTATCTTCACGTGACCATCTTTTTATAGGGACGTCAGTAAAAAAGCAACAACCCTATTTCCAAATAAGGTCACATTCCGATGAGGTACTGGGGTTAGGACTTTGACATATTTTTCATGGAGGACACAATCTAACCCTAGTAGGGGGATGAGAAATTACCCGATTCCTTCAAATAATCAATATTGTCCAAGAATGTAAGGTAACATCTTAGATGGGTTTGATTTGTGGTGGCAGGTTCACAGGCCTGTGGAAGAAACAAAGGCATCCTGTTATTTTTCCCATCTCAGCTCTGATTAGAATGTCAATTCCCAGAATCATCTTATTTTCCCAAATTTGAAGATGTCAGGAACACATCTTTCAGTGTGTGTGTATCACTTACACCATCTTTCTGTATCTTGTGGCTTCTCTCTCTGGGGCTCTCTACATACCAGGTTTTCAACTTGGCTTCAATACACGTAGAAACAGAAGAATGATTTCACACAGGTTAAGGTCATGCGAGGCTGACTTGTTAATGAGTTGTGTCTCCAGGATAAGTGGAACCAAAATGATTGATTTCAAAGAACTGGACTGATAACCCCATTTGGACTGCACCAATGACGGGGACAACCAAAGCCATGATCCTTTGTGGCCTGCATCTGAAATGTGTTTGTAATTTTTCACGGGGCAGATGCTGGAATGATATATTTTGTATTATGCAGCAACACTAGACAGACAGCTAATATTTTTTTTCCAGTTCGGTTATTCATACCTCAGCACTGCTATAGAAAATTCATTTTGTTCCCTTTGCTAGAAAGAAAGTAAAGAGTTTGTGCTACTCTTCGCCGCTGAACTGAAACAGCCTTTGGCTAAGGCCCATCTGCAAAAGCACATTGGGAGAGAATTTTTTCCCTCTCTCTGCTTTCTGACTTCCCCAAAGATATCCCTGTCAAGGGCAGGCATTAAACATTTGATTGCAGGTTTCTGTAGAGGGCAGGGAATAAGAGTGGGCCATATGTACCCAACACTTAGAACAGCTTTAACTTCATCTCTGGAGACCAGGTCACCAAGATTAGTGTTACTCATAGCCTCTACGCACTCAACTGAGTGCCACAAGAATTTTTAAGACGTTCAATACCTGACTATTTACTCAGGGGCACTGACCTCTTCTCCTTTAGATTATAAAAATTTTAAAAAATCATAACAGCCAACACAACAATAGCTGTCTGGCATGAATTAATCAAAATTACTGTCAGAGCAACAAAAAATATATTTTTGGTGTGCTGCAGAATTTCAGTAATTAGTCACGCGTGCCAGGGGATGAAAAGGGTGGTCTATAGTATAGACTCAATACCATAGCTTCCGCTGGGCATCCATAATTTTCCCAGGGGAGGAAGCACCTTCCCTCGAGAGCTGACGACGTCTGCCTCCCACCCCAAGGAGAGCTAATCTGTTTTGGCTGGCTGCACTGAGATACTCTCTGTTCCCAATTAAGTCAATTATCAGGGTAATCCTCACACATGATGGCAGAAGACTTGAGCTGTCGGGACCACTGCAGCCAGCGTCTTCGGGCCTGTGGGTTAAGCCACAGTTGCCCCCTGGGTGTCTGAGGCTGGGACCGAGAAAGGTGCTGAGTGCACACTGGGGCCAGCTTTCTCAGTCAGCAACGAGCTCTAACAAATCGGCAGAAGGGCTTTTGCTTAGAAGTGAGGATTCAGTGTTCTGCTGGACCTCTGGCGCCAGCAAGCTGAGTCAGAGCGAGATTCCTCACCTCAGAATGACTTATCTCTACATCTGCAAAAAGACGGACGGAAGCCAGATGCCAAGCCAATGATGAACACGGGGTTGGGCAAAAGTAGGCTGACAGCTGTTCCTACGGAAAATAATACAACAATTATTAAATAGTGACACAAGAATAAACTTTGTGTTTCATGTACTCACAACTGTAGACCTCCGTTTGCCCCACCCTGCATAAGGCACTGCAGTAAGCGTCACCTCATTAATCCTCATAACCAGACTTTGCTGGAAAACAAGGCAAAGAGAGGATAAGTAACTGGCCCAAGGTCACACATCTAGTCACTTTCAAAGAGCAGCGGGTCCTAAGCTCCCTCCCTGCTGCACCTTTAAGGGCCGTTGCTGAGAGTCAAAAGGAAGATTCTGTCCCAACTGAGGCTTGGGTTGATTTAGAGTCCTGTTACTCAGAGTCCTGGACTGACAGCAGAGGCATCACCTGCACTCTTTGTGGGAATTCTGAATCTCTCTTTCCACATTTACTATTCAGGACCGACATGAATCAAGATACCAAGGAGATTCGTGTGTTTGGGAGACTCTGGTCTCAGGCTGACCAAAGGCCAAGGCCGGTCAAATGGAAACCACTGCCAGGTGTTTCTGCTTTCTGTCGCCTTTGGGAACCTCTGAAGGCCCTAGATCGGGGGGGAGGGGGGGAGGGGGGGCAGGAGAAGGGGTGCTGTTCCTTCCTTCCTGAGATACTGGTAGTTCTAAACCATTTGCCCAGGGTGAGGATCTGTGTTTCGGCTTTTAATTTCTTACCCAAGCCATAGGCTCCTGACTCTCTGCCCCACTTCCCAAAGAAATCCAGAAGAGATCTTTGTGGGCTGACCACAGGGGGGAGGCCATTATGAACGGATTAAATACGTGCGGGATGAAATTCTCCAAAGTTCTATCGAAGGCGGGAGAAATTGCCATTCCAACTCTCCCGCTGGCTTCCCCCCTTTATTTAACAACGACTCTACACAAAAGCGTTCTATGAAAAGATAATTGGATTTCTAACTCTATTTGTACAAAACTCACTTAACATTATAATGCCCTAGTTCTATTGTTTGTATCAACTCATCAGTGGTAAAGTACCTATTTCTGAATAAATATCTACATTTCGTCTTTACATCTAATATTACCAAAGCAGGAAGAGAAAAAGAAGCCGGAAATAGAAAGCCATTAATAAAAACAGATACCACATATGTCCTCCTGTGCCAGGCTCAGATGTGCTGAGTAAGTGGAGGTTTGCACCACCTGAACTCTATTTTTATCTTACCTATGGATGCATTTGCTCTGTGCTTAATCACTGCGGGCACTTTTGGCAAATCAGTCACTGCTTAGGGAGAATATAACTTATTCTATTTATAACTGAAGTGCCAATTTAGCTCAATCTAAAGTGAATTAAACATATACTTTAATCTAACAGTGGTCTCTCCTTCCTCACAATGGTGTCTGCAACAGAATTCCACTTCCTGAAAATACTAAAGGTTTCTCTCATATTTTTAGGGCAAAAGGAGAGAGAGTATTTCTAGGGATTTCTGTGTTTCCATTATGTGTTCTGGATAAAGATTTCTTTTTTTAACTTTTTAGATACATAATAGCAATGGCCTTTTCCCCTGCACAAGGAAGAAGCCACCCCTCTGTCTGAAGCAAAGAGCAGGTGCGTTGTTCGCTAAGTCAGGGGTAACCATGTTTGTAGGCCACAGTCCCTCTGATGAAAGCAGATGGCTGCTCTAATGCGGGGTTTGGGAAAGCATGGCGCTCAGAGATTGGCAGCTTCTCAGAAGCAGGACTGGCCAGGGATTGGCTGGTCTGCTGCCACTCACCTTGTTACTGAAGTGTAGCGACTGCTGATTGGCTGGCTTTTAGGAGCATGGATAGCAATTCAAAGTTGTCATTCATTGATGGAGAATGGTTAATATAATGCAATCTGGTAGTTAATTGTTACTATAACTCTTTCTTTTTAAATTGGGAGTACAGTCAAACCTCGCTTCTCAAACATCTCCCATCTCCAACAGTTCAGTTCTTGACCCAGTTGTTCTCAGAAAAAAAAAAAAAATGTCTCGGTGTTGAACAAACTTCGGTTCTCACCCTGACGTCCCTTTCACGCTGATACGTGGGCATGGCCAAAAGCATCTCTCGGGCCACACACCAAGGAGAGAATGAGCCAGTCTGAGTCAGTTTACCTTTAAACCTCTTGTTGTTAACATCTCAGGAAATTGCGCTGCGAATATTTTTGTGGTTTTTGGCTTTTGTTGCTGGCAAAATGGATGCTTAGCACAATTTCAAAATACAAAGAGGCCATCAAGAGTGTCAATGTTGTGAAAGAAATAATGTTCCCGGCAAACGGAGAGGTAGAAAAACCTTGTTAGCCTGTGGCAGCATTCCAGAGTCAATGACATGTAAAGCAGCAGAGGTGCTGCGTGCTGACCGCGGGGAAAGTCCCCCGGAAGGAGTGCTGGAAGGGATTTCTTTAAGACTAGTAGGGAGGGGCCGGTAAATTTAAGAAGTGTTTCTTTATAGATTAAACAGTACATTAGACAGGTACTGTATATAATAAAGGATAGAACAGGGACTCATTTGGGCGTCTGGAGTAGATTAATTCAATTTACATTATTTCTAATTAGAAAAAAAATGATTTTTTTTAAACAAATTGCTTCTCGACTAGCCTTCCAGGAGAAATTAAGTTTGAGAACCAAGATTCCACTGTATTGACATTTCTTTTAATATATATATGTATATATATATATATATATATATATATATATATATATATATATAATTGATTTTTGTACAGAGAGGAAGAGAGAGGGATAGAAAGTTAGAAACATTGATGAGAGAGAAACCTTGATCAGCTACCTCCTGCACACTCCCCACTAGGATGTGCCCACAACCAAGGTACATGTCCTTGACCAGAATCGAACCTGGGACCCTTCAGTCCACAGGCCAATGCTCTATCCACTGAGCCAAACCGGTTAGGGCTGTATTGACATTTCTGTGCTCACCTCCTACCATCTCAGGCAGCCTGTGTGCTCGTCCCGGTATGACATGTTACACAACATGATCTTTATGAGTCCATTGAATCTTAAAGTGCCCCTGTCTTGGCTCCACACCGAGGGTGGCATAGTAAATGCATGGCCCCTGGATGGGTCAGTCCCCCTTTCAGAGGCAGCTTTGTTCAAATCCCATGCCTTTCTTTGCCCCCTGGAACTCAGATCAGGCCTTAGGTTGCATTCTAGAAGTCTCTACCAGTCCAGCAGGGTTCCCATCTGACATGGAAGAATCTTATTTGCCAACCCTGCTCTCGTACAGCTCTGCGAATTGAACTGTCCTGTGTAATTCTTTCAGGTTCTCCTTTCCAATAAGCCAGCTGAGGAAAGGGAGTTCCAGAGCAATTTTCCCCAGAAAATATAATGCATTTTGCATTGAGAGCGTAACTGTAATGGTGAAGGGCGAGGATCCTGAGCTGTATCCTGTGGAATGGATCTATTCTTGAAAAGGGGCACAATCATATGTCAAGAGCACCACCGATAAACCTGGCTTCTAATTCTAGCTGGCGTCGTTTGCCAGCTGTTTGACATAGAGCAAGTCACTTAACCTCTCTGAGACTCTGTTTCTTCACCTGTGGAATAGCGATGAAGCATAATACTTCTCTCAGGGGATGATTGTAAGAAACAGGTGACAAGAACACACAGAACACCTAGGATGGTAACTGGTAGATAGTATGTACTCAAAATCTTGGTTAGATCATCATTTGCTATTTTTATCTGAAAATAAATATGGGGGTACAATAGGATAAGGACTTGCGTTTGAAAATGGCTAATATTACTAGCCAGTGGCCAAGGGTTAGCCACTAAACCTCTTACAGAGATAATTTTCTTATTTTACAAAATAAGAATGCATGCTCTGCCTGTATAATTGAAGTTGATATTTTCTAACTTTGTGTTACTGTTCAAACCACCTTCCTGGGGCCTCAATTTCCTTACTTGTAAAATGGTGCTAATTGCTATTTAGGCTAAGAAGCAGAGTGTCTGTGAGTATTTAATAAATAATATACATGTAATGATAAAGAACCATAGGTAGTCCTCATTATCCATAGATAATTGATATTAAAAAGAGATATCACTTCAAACAAGAACCAAAACTCCACAATAAGTGGTTTAAACTATTGTTTGAATTTTATTGTCAAATATGAAATATATAGAAATAAGTTAGTATTTATTTTACATTTACCAGAATCTTATATAATAATTTTAATTATTTGATAATTTTTTGAATCAGAAAATGAAGTAAGTCTGTGTTACCTGCCCCCTTTCTTTTGCTGCACAAGTATTAAAAGGGTCACTTTTTGCAAAAATATTAAAAAACTTGACCCACTCTCCCTAGGGCCTCTTTTAATTCTCTGATATTTAAATTAATCTCTTTTGAAGCTCAAATTGTGTCCTCAGCCAAGTTGGATGGAAGCCTGCATCTTTTGCAGGATATGCAATTTCACTTTGTGGCAACCATTTGCATTTGATTTGCATTGTATTACTGACCACCTGGGAGTGTCCAGCAAAGATCTTGATGCCACATGTGGGGATAGACATTGGCATACAATGGGAAGTCACGGTTAAATGGGAACTAATTATAAAAGTGGTCAGTTAATTAGTGAATCGTGTTCTGTCCTGAGAATTTTTGCTTCCCCACCCCATCTCAGAAACTGCACAGTTTTAGTTAGTGAGTCCTCCTACTCTCATTAAAACTCTGTGATTTGGAATCAAGTTGTTAAGAATCAGATTGAACCCTGGGATGGGAGATACTCTTTTGAGACATCCTTTGATGTTTTTCAAGTAAAATGAAAAACCTGCCTAATCCTGTAATTTGATTTTTTAAATTTTTAAAAATATATTTAATATATTTTATTGATATTTCACAGAGAGGAGGGGAGAGAGATAGAGAGCTAGAAACATCGATGAGAGAGAAACATCAACCAGCTGCCTCTTGCACACCCCCTACAGGGATGTGCCTGCAACCAAGGTACATGCCCTTGACCGGAATCGAATCCGGGACCTTTCAGTCCGCAGACCGACGCTCTACCACTGAGCCAAACCGGTTTCGGCCTAGGCTTAATTTTACTTTTGTCCATATGATTTCCAGGAATCACACATTCTTAGGTATCTTAGGGTACATCCACGTTTCTTCAGGGGCCTCACTTTTCTCCCTGCAGACAAGTGACCGGGTTCAAGGCCATTTTTCACTAGGCCCCAGGCAGGGCAGGCCTAGTAAAAGTCCCCCGTCCCCCCCCCCCCTGCAAGGAGAGTGGACTGCTGTGTGAGCACCTCGCTTGCTCCCTGCAGCCCTGACTCATACAGGCCTGCAGAGCTTTCTTCTCGGCGGCGGATGCGGAGGATGAAAGACACAAGCAGGACAAGGAGAGAACGGCCCCTCCTCTTCCTGAGCACCTTCCAGAACCCGTAACATCCCCGGACATGTCTGGAAGGGGAAGTGTCTGGTGTTTACATGATCACAAAAGCCTCCCTCTCCCCCATCTTGAAATAAACCCCAAGTTCCTATCCTGTGGGATTAGCAGTGAATACGGCTGAGATCAAACAGGATTTCATGGCGCTTTGGTTAGATTTCCTAAACAGCCAGCTGCGGGCAGAAAATTAAACAAACAACAGGGCTTTTCGGGGGATCCTTAAATGATAGTCTAGAAGAGCAATGGCTTTTGACTTTTTTCATCTCCTGGATCACATAAACTAATTACTGAAATTCTCTGGCACACCCAAAGACATATTTCTTGCTGATCTGATCAAGAGAAAAGGTACAATTTTGACACAGTCACACCAGATGGCTACTGTTATGTTGGTTGCTGTCATTTTTTATTTGACAATCTGAGGGAAAATGGGTCAGTGACCCCGACTGAATGGGCAGGTGCTGCCTGGGTAAAATGCTGGCGGCACAGGGGTTGGAAATCGCCGGTGTGGTGTCCTCGTTGACCATGCTGCCCCCAGGTCTGCAGCCGGACCTTGTAATGCCAAGGAGCTCACACCCAGGCGTTAGGGAGACCTTTTAAAAAGTGCTTTGTTCTCCTTTTCCTTCCAAAATGCACAGTGGGTGGGAAGTGGAAGAGAGGAAGGGAGAGGGAGAGGGAGAGGGAGAAGGAGAGGGTAGGGCTCTGGAAGGGGGAGGGGAGGGCTCTGGAGAGACTGCAATGCTGTCTGGAGGGGAAGGGAGGCATCATACTGCTTGTTGGGAGGAGGCCTTTTGAGAAAAGAAGTGATTTTCACCCTGAAGTCCTCCCTCCACAAAGTGGCCCCGGCTGAACCTCCCGCCAGGCCTCGGCCTGTGAAACTCGCACACACCATCCACAAAGGCTCAAGCCGAAATGTAGAATCTCAGAGCCTCATTTCACCACATCTCCAGGCAGTCCTAAATCCTCCTAGCTTCTCATTTAGGAGACGGAAGAGAAGGGCCCTTGGGGAAATCCCCTTTGAAGGCCTAAGCTCTAATGTTTAAAATCTGTTAGCAAACCACATCTTTCTCCTCTCCCGCTAGGGCAACTGGGTTCTCTCCAAATAAATCCCAGGCCCACGGAGCATTTCAATGCGAGATCTTAGGGGTCTCTTTAAACACTGTTGCTCAAGCCCAGCCTAGAGACACTGTCCCGAGACCTCCTCCTACAGTCTGCAATCCTGTTTGTAAAAAGCCTTGGCATGCCTGGAACATTGTGCAAGCCTGGAATTGCCAAGAGCACCAGGCTCCGGGACATCAGAAGTCAAACATGGCAGATGGCCAGCGAGAGACATGTGGATCCTCCACGAGGGCAGCGAGTGCCTCCTCCCTGTGATGATTGGCACCTCAGCCACCCAGGGCCTCAGGAACCCTTGTGGGAAGAAAGGGGAGCAGTGCAGCTCATAGTCTCAGCAGAGTCTGAGTAAATCTCACATGCACAGGCCATGGGGCTCTGTATCTGAAAGATGATACAATGGGAAAGGTCGTCAGAGGAGCAAGAGAAGGATCTTTTTAAGGGTCAGCTGTGTGCTGGCGTCAGAGGACCCAGAGCGCACAGCAGTCATGATCCTGCCCACTCAGTGCTTGCAGTCTAGTTGGGGAGATGAGATGAAGACCCTGGATGTTAGAAGGAGTGATTCTCTGAGGGCAGTAGGCCATGGTGACTGCAGGTTTTGCCTCTGGAATCTCAGTTCTTGACACTAATCCTGCCTCCATCGGCCTTGCAGCTGTACAATGGAAGGAACGCTTCTGAACCACCAGGAAGCTCAGTTTCCTGCCTTCAGATGTGCATATCAGAGCGCCCACCTCCCAAGGAGGCAGTGAAGGTCACATGAGCTATTCCTGCGGAGCACTGAGCCCATAAAAGGTGCTCAGTAAGCATTGGCTGTGGCTTTTACCCGTTATTCAAAGATGTGGAATATAAGTAAGCTCTAAAAGAGTGTGGTGCTGTCCAGAGGAACTAGCAGTTCGGAGAAACAGCATATTCTTTGGATTTGAGGTGGGCTTGGGAAAATAGGTTGGGATTACATTAGCCGCGGGGAAGGACTGAAATCGCCTGGGATATGCAAACAGCGTGAGAGAAGACATGGGCAGCAGCGTTCCTGTTCCCGGGCCAGTTTGGACAGCCGCCTGACTAGAGAGGCGTGGTGAGCATGGAAGGAATTTGGATTAGTTTACAAGGGCAGAGCCTGGACACTGGACTGAAGCAAATCCAACTAGATGTGAGAGGGAGGAGGGAGGTGTCTAATGCAGGGGTGGGTAAACTTTTTGACTCGAGGGCCACCATGGGTTCTTAAACTGGACCGGAGGGCCGAAACAAAAGCATGGATGGAGTGTTTGTGTGAACTAATATAAATTCAAAGTAAACATCATTACATAAAAGGGCACGGTCTTTTTTATTTATTTATTTCAATAGTTTAGAACAGCCAAACCGGCCGGATCCGGCCCGAGGGCCGTAGTTTACCCACGGCTGGTCTAATGTGTAAGTCTCTGAACAGGAGAGGATGTGGAAGTTCAGGAAGACGAACGGGGCAGGACTTGCCGGGGAACCGGGAACCGGGAGTGAGAGCCTGGGGGCAGGCCGACCAGCTCTGGCAACCTGGCAGTGTGACAACGGGACCTAAAATAGGTGGAGAGATGGATTAGGAAAACATTTACAGAATACACACACTGAGACTTGATGGTACTCACGGGCACAACATACACATTGCAGAATATGAAAGCTTTAACTAAAAGCTTATTTAGATATTCTGACTTTAAGGAACAGAAATGAGTTCAAATTACATTAAGCAATTAAAGATTTGTGCACCTTTGGGGCTCAGGAAAACCTCCACAAGCAAACAGAGGGAAACCCCGGGGAGACAGTAACGGGAGTCGCTGATAACCCAAGTGGCTCTGGTACATCGCGGGTTTCATGTTCAGGCTCCACCAATAACAGATCTAACTTTGCTCCCTGTGTCTGCATCTCAGTTCTCTCACTTCTGGCCAGCTCCCTCACCCTTCATATATATTTTCTGTTATCTATAATGTAAAGATAATGTACTATCTATAGTGTAAAGGGGATAATATTTGCAAAATATTGAACTAATATGTTACATTTTCCCTCTGAACTCATATTCTTTCTACTTTTCTGCCTCTGAGCCTCAGCCATGAGTCCCTTGTCCTAGGAGAAAATATCAGGGTTGAAAACCAGGCTTGGATGAGAGGCTTGTCTAAATCTCTTTAGAATTTTAGGAACTAAATTGAATGGGTGAGATCATAGAATTTTTTTTGGGCATGAAGATTGAAAGGTTATCTCCCCCCCCTCCCTTAACTGGTGGGTGGAGCTAACACATGACTGGCACCTGTCACAGAGACATCTCAAAGACATTGAACCACCAATCAGCATGTGCCATAATGTCCTTAGAGCCCACCCCTTCCTGTTCTGCCCTGGGCCCAACCCCCTTCCGTTCTGGCCTTTAAAAGGTACTCCCAGGCAAGACACGTATTCCATGTCCAGGAGGCATCAGCCCGGCTGGGTCCTGTCCCTTCCTGCTCCCTCCCCACTTCAATTCTGATTTCTCTACCTCCATGATGGGTTCCGCCCATTACCGGGGAATAAACTTTACTTTAAAATTCCCTGGTGGTCTGTTTCCTGCTTCCTTTCAAACCTAACAAGGATGACATCTTTTCCATCAAATACTATGGCTAAGACCCCAGGCTTGGCTAGTAATGGTGGCAGGACGATATCATTCAGGTGAGTGAGGATAAACCTCACCCTTCGAGCCTGAAGGACAGTGGTAGAAAGGAGAGCAGCAGAAGTGAAGGAAAGTTGCCTGTTCATCGTTCTCTTCCTCCTATCTCTTACCATCACCTTGAAGTCAAACTTGAAGGCCAGTGCGTAGCTTTAGGAATATTTAGGTGATTTGGGGTATGTAAATAGCATGAGGATTCTGCTCCATCCACAGCTGAGACTGTGGAAGGCAATCGCTTCATATGCAGCCCCCTGCAGCTCGCTGGAACAGCATCATCACAGTAAACCTGGTGGCGCCTGTGGCAGAAGAGATGAACTTCCTGATGGGGCTCCTTTAGGGCTCCAGCGATGGGGATTCAACATGATGGAAACAGATTCTGGGGAGCTCTACTTCTTAGCAAGCGTGTTCTGATGCTGCGGCAGGTGAAGGGAGTCACAGCCCTTTGACATCAGCAAGATGAGGCCATGTGACCAGGGAGGGCCACCAGTCACTGTCCAAGCTGCAAGGGACCAGATCACAAGGGATACCACCAGTTGACACAGTTGTGAGAGCCAGCAGGGCCAACATGCCCAAGTGCTCAAGGGTCAGGGCTGTGGAGATTAGAGGAGACAAAAGGTGTCAAGTGGCTTTTGGCCTCTTTCCCTTCAGATGGTCACTTCAACCCAACTTGCTCCAAAGACCTAGATGCCATATTGAAATTGAGAATAGAAAGAAAGAAAATTCTAGAACAGGGAGTAATACTTCAAGAAATGTCAAAATTATTACTATAAGTTCAGAACTGGACTAAAGTGTTTTATTTTGCTTTGTTCCTTTTATTACCCAGGGGATATAGGCTCATGAAAACCATTGAAGAAGTTATAAATCCAAGAAGGGAGCTGTGTTTTCTCTTCACAGTGAAACTGTAATTTAACTACATTTATAACCCCACCACTAGCGTGTCTGCTCGCTCATAGTTTCCACTCCCTCAAACCCCCACTTGAAAATGGTCCATCATGACTTCCCAACTTTTCAGTTGCTCTAAATCATTACCTACAGTTTCATTTCTCACTATCAAGCATCTATTTATTTATGTTCAAGGACTCCCCAGTCAGAATATCTGCTTGACTCAGATTGTCTTTTTGAGGCAGGTTGTTTGGATTGAGATCCGCTGTTGGGGCAGGAAATGAAAGAGAGAGAGAGAGAGAGAGAGAGAGAGAGAGAGAGAGAGAGAGAGAGAGAGAGAGACTCTCAGGGGAAGTTCCAGGAAGGCACCTGAGGTAGATAACTCAGTAGAATATAGTCAATTATTTACTTTTGAGCTATTCTTAAAGTCATGGCCAAAGGAGAATTGGGAGAAGTGCCCGGCAAAGATATAAAAATGTTCTATCTTGACAACATGTTCCTTCTTCTGTGTCTCTCTAATAAGCCTAATTGTGACTGAGTTTCTCCACTACCAGGACAAGCTCAGGGAATTCTGCAAATGTCACCTCCTTTTCCCAAATGGAGAATCAGTCAATTCTTTCTTATGTATTGTAGTTACTCAAATATTGCAGTCAATAAAACTTTGCCATTATAAGTAAAATAGGATTTTTCAAAGATTAAAATATAGAAATAGATAAACTAAAATCACACTACATACTATTTTTTGTTTGAAGATTCAGAAGATAGTTCAGTATGTTAACCTTTGGGTTATAATTATGAAAATCAGTTACCATTGTTCTTGCTATGTGCATCTCAGAGCCTTTTGCTTAATAGTCAGAGTCAGTTTATAATTCTGCTAGAGGCCCGATACATGAAATTCGTGCAAGAATAAGCCTTCCTTCCCCCTGCTGCCAGCACCGCTTCCCTCTGGCATCCGGAAACAGGCTTCCCCCAAGCCCTGGCTTTGTCCAGAAGGACATCTGGTCTAATTTTCATATTATGATTTTATTGTTATAGGTCAAATGTTGCATTTATTCCAAGTTTCATTCCATCTAAAAGGTGTTCTGTGATGTATTTCTCACCTCATAGACATCTTTTTCAGTAACTGCACATGTTTACACCGCAGGGGTATTGAGGTTCATTTAAAGGAAACCGATCTTAAAGCCCATCTCAGGCTCTGTACACTTTAGCATGAGGTGGGCCTGCTGAGCCATGGGAAAGCCACAGGAGGACCCGAGGGGGTGATTGGAAATATAGGGGCTGCTGGTGTACTCATTCCTCTATCATCAGCATAAATTTAAACCTGCCCTTTTCTCAAATTGTCATGTCAGTGACAAGAAGAGCGTGCTGATGAAAGGATTTGGTAGCTGACATCAGTTTTAAGTCTGGGTATTGTTCTCTACTCAGAAGTATTGCAAGGGTTTGCCTAAGGCCAAACCAAGAGACTAGTGGACACGAGAAGGCACCGAAGTCTCTTTTTCGAATTCAGTGCTGATTTTTAGTGAAAATAAACATTTGCTTCAATATCAGCTGTAATTGCTGAACAATAGATTAAGACAGGGCCAAATTATACATAAATGTACCTTTTTATAGTTACAGGGAGGAGACAGTTTAACATCTTTATCCAATGCCCCTATGGCTCATCCGGAGGACACTTTGGAAGTACAATGTTTTTCCATTGACTTTTAGAGAGAGTGAAAGTGCTTTAAAGAGTTGCAAATTATCTACCATCCAAGATTCTTGGCTCCATTTGTAAGTAACCATATTCTTGCTTCTCTAGGACCTACCATGTGAGTGACTTGAAAAGGAGAAAGTCAGAAAGCCACATGAGGAGCCAAGGGATGTTTGGAAAAAGAGGTGAACCCCCATCTAATTGCTACCCCTGGCACTCTCTCAGCTAAGCAGGGTGGCCTCTTTAAAGAACTGATGTGAGTGAGTGTGTCCTTGGCCAGCTCTTTCCCCCGCAGCACCTCCTCCTCCAGGCACCAGTGCTATTGGGGTAAGCCCTAACGACCTAGGTCTCCTCTGTGCGGCTCCAAATATTCTGCTTGCCCATCCTCCATCACAATGTAACTGTTATGTATTTGACCCTCTTGGGGGTCAAACTACATTCTAAAATAATGGTTGACCATGGGCATGTCTAACTTCTTCCACTCGAAAGCCAGACAGACAGTTTCTTTCAAAGGCATGCATCCATCAGGGTCAATTCTGGGACTGATGGAGAGTGATTTTTGGGACTCATGCATCTGACCGTATCACCCTCAAATCCACAAGGGGACCAAAGCCTCCCCATCCATGCCACAGCCTTCTCTCTTCCTTTAGCCTCATTGGGTTAAGGTCCGCGTAGTTTTGGTGCAATGCAAACTGGAAGATACCTGATCTTGTTACGTGTTCCTTCCCTCACTTTCCTTTTTAAATTTCTTTGTATGTCTGTGGGCCCTCATTTTTAGCAGCAGAGAATGATTTTATTTTTAGCTTTTTAAAATTTTATATTAGGGGGGTGATACATTAGTGAGTCTTTCCCTACTGTGAACAGGCACATGGAAATCATAACGGGGGTGAATAGACTGGAGCGATCAGACTCCTACACTCTGTGGAAAGCACGAGTATGGGTACTTTAGCCCACGGATGCTCTTTAACCCATTGCGAAGAACTTAGGCTGTCGCAGAATAGTCATCAGCTTTCATTTGGGATCCTAAAGTGAACTGGGGAATACCTCCTGGGGAGAAGTTTGGAAATGCTTTCCATTAATTCCTTAGGATTCTGCATTAGAATTCAAATGTATTTGTTTAAGGCCTAAACCTTGTGGACAGTTTTCCCTTGGAAGAGACTTGAGCAAAATGGCTCCCATGTGGTATGACTTATTCGGACCAAAGAGCTGCATTGCAATGTGAAATCAAAACCCCTTTGGGCTCTCGGGTTCTTCCTTCATAGTGGCGATTCGTTTTGCAATTTCTGAAAGTCAGCCTCCTTGATTCTCTCTATTTTCTTTCTCTTTTTCCTGAGTGAAGAAGTGAAAATGTTAAGAATGATAGGCATCAACGGAGAGAGGGTAGTTCTGTGTCTTGTTCCTAACACAGAAATTTAGCAGAGGGTCTTCAGCTAAAGAGATTCATGAGAAATAAGCAAACACCTTTGAGCGCCAAGGCCTTCCTTGGGCATATGCTGACACAGACCATGAGGCAGTAACATATTTTCTCTGTTCTGCATTTTTAAGAACCTGTGAGAGCCGCTAGCAACTCTTCGTTAAAAACACAAAGGCCAAGACTCTAAGTCAAGACTGTGAAGAAAACAGCTTGACTCCAATTTGTTTACATGGATTACTTGCCTCAGTTCCTTCCCCTCCTCGCCTGCCATGTTCTAGTGGATCCTGTTCTTGCTCTCTGATAGGGTAAGAGATAAAAAACCACATTCACAGGAATTGTACAATTCTACTCTATTCTAAGAGATCTTAGAATAAGAAGTACCTGCATCTACTGAGTGAACAAGGTGGACAAATATTCTATTATTCAGGGGATTTTTAAACATGAGTTTTTTATTTGCTGCTGTCACATATGAGTATGGAATTTAAAACAGGGTGGCACACAGAAGCAATGATTTAGCTGGTTGTGGGCTATCGCAACTCATTTGGGACAATCTGAGAAATATACACATGGAATTTCTTTCATTTTATTAGTGACCTAATTTGTTTCACTTAGCTTCTTTTGCTTATGGAATTCATAAGCCCAGGGAGGCTTTATTGTACTTCATGTTTAAATCAGCTGTAATGACCATGGAAAAATTTCAGTCAGATGTTGGGAAAGGAAGGGATTCTGGGGACAAAAATCCAACAGCACTGTGCTAAGAGCGTATCGAGGAATTACCTGTTCCTCAGAATCCAAACTACCCAAAGGAATAGCTAAAATGAATTTAAAAATTTTCTACGTGCAGAGAAGACAATGCTTACTACACTTTGTCAAGCATGGTGCTGCTATTAGCAGACATGTCCCCGAGTCTTCGCAAAACCAGAGAGTAGGGTACTATCATTCCCTTCTCATGGGGGTGGTACACAGGTACACTGAGAGGTAGGTGGGTTCCCCAGCTGTCCTGGCACACACACCTCCTAAACAAATCAAGTGCTCTTTTTCCTAACCCACAAGGTCTTCCGAGTTAATACCTTCCACTCTGCAGTGGATAACCCATCTTCTAGCTACAAACGTACTGAGATGGTGTTAGGCTGCCAGGTTCAACAAATGAAAATATAGGACATACTGTATATGTCCCAAATATTGTATGAGACATGCTAAAATATTATTTGTTTATCTGAAATTCAGATGTAACCAATGGTCTGTATTTTATCTGGGAACTCTGGAGGTGGGGAGGGGGAGAAAGGGAGGGCTGTATGGGCATTTGCCAAAAGGGAGGAACTTGAAGGAAAAAGCAGGTAAGAAATTAAAACCTAACAGTGAGTCTGGGGACCAATGAACAGGGTAAAATACATGTAACATAAAATTTTATCATCTTAACAATTTTTAAGTGTATATAGTTCCGTGGCATTAAGTATATTCGTAGTGTTGTTCAACCATCACCATCATCCCTCTATGTTCTTTCATCTTGCAAAACTGAAACTCTGTAACCAATAAACAATAACTCCCTATTCCCACTTCCCCTCAACTCCTGGTGATCACCATTCAACTTTCTGCCTCTAAGAGTTTGACTACTCTAGTTATCTCATTTAAATGGAAGTATACCATATTTATCATTTTGTATTTGGCTTCTTTCACTTAGCCTAATGTCCTCAAGATTCACCTATGTTAGAGCATGTGTCAGAATTTTATTCCGTTTTATGGCTGAATAATATTCCATTTTATGTATACCACATTTGCTTATCTATTTATCTGTCACAATACATTTAGAAGGCTTCTATCATTTGACTATTATAAATAATGCTGCTATGAACAGGAGTTGGGCCTATGAATTTTATGTGACACTGTGCTAAACTCTGTACAGAGGAACCACGGAGGTAACTCTCTAGGAGTTTCTATTTTATTTTAAAAAAATTTTACTGATTTTTTATTAATCCTCACTTGAGGATACATTTTTATTGATTTCAGAGAGAAAGGAAGTGAGATAGAAACATCGATGGGAAAGAGAAATATCAATTGGTTGCCTTCCATACGTGCCCCAACGAGGGATTGAATCTGTACCAGGTATATGCCCTGGCCTGGAATCAAACCCACAACCTTTTGGTGAATGGAACATTGCTCCAACCAACCTAGCCACCCGGTCAGGGCTAAGAGTTATATTTTAAAGTTAATATCACATCTAACCAGCAAATATAGCATAACAACCTAGCCTTACTTCTTCTATCTATTAGACATTTATTGGGAATCTACTGTGCACTTGTGTATGGGGGGGAAAAAAGGCATTGCTCAAAGAAAAGTTCTGGCGTTCTGGCTTTTAACTTTGAGTTTTGGGAGGTAATCTCTAGAGGCCCTTGGAAATTTATAGGACTGTGGTTGTTTGAATGCTTTGGGTTGTACTGCATAGCCCACCATGTGATTTATGGTGGGGGCTGGCCACATTCATATAGAATAGGGCTGGCAAGACCAGAAAGATTGACATTGTGGCTTAGGGTCAGAATATAGCAGTTGACCTAGAGATTAAGATTAACCATGTAGACAATCAGTCAATCAATTAAGTCTAGGTGATGGAGCCTGAATAAAACTCTGAATTCCCATGCTTGGGCAAGTTTCCCTGATTAGCAATATTCAATGCAGATTGTCACACATGATGCCAGGACAGTAATTTGTCCTGACTGCCCTCAGAGGGAGCAGAAGCTTTGTGCTTCGTTCTCCTGCACTCTGCTCTAATCGCTTCTCGCTTTGGCTGATTTTAATCTGTATCATTTTCCTGCAATAAACAGTACTAAGTATAATAGCTTTCAGTGAGTTCTATGCTTCCTTCTAGTGAATTATCCAACCTGAAGTGGTTTTTGGAATCCCCTGAACTTGAAGTTGGGAGTCAGAAGTGAGAGTAATCTTGGGATCTGTACAATCTAATCTTGTAGTTATCCTAACTTTTCACACCTAAACATTGTGTCCGGTAATGAGTGTATGTTATCAAAGACAGTGCAGCTCCCACAAAGCACGGGAAAGGAGAAATCAGATTTCCCATTGCTGAGGACAGAATGTTGGGAGGCAATGAGACATGAAATAGCAAGATGCATTTCAGACATGGCAAGTTTGGTACAGCTGGTTTTATTCCAGGCTTCCCATGTTGCTTCTGTCTCATTGAATGACATCTTCATCCATTCAATTGGTCAAACTAGAAACCGGAAGTCATCCTTGACTTTTCTTTCTTTTCCTTAACTTCACGACCTGTCCATTGTCAGGTCCCCTTAATTTTACCTCTGTGTCTTTCAAGCAAACCTATACCTCCCTATCTTACCTCCTTCACCACAATCCTGGTTTGTCCTACCATTAACCTCCACCTGGATCACTGCAGTAGCTGTCTAACTGGTATGCCAGATTCACTTCATTCCTGTCCATTTATTTTCCATGATGCAGCCAGCGATAGTTTAAAAATGCAAATCTGATGACAGTGTCACTTTCTCTTCCTCACAAACTCAATATCTTTCTGTCTTCTTCTCCCTGATATGGCTTCCTCTTTCTTTACCCTTTTCCTTCCTTCCTGCACTTAAGCCTTTCTTTTATACTTTAGTCATTCATGGCTCCTAAATGCAGCCTTTTCTCCAAGCCTCTCATCCCTGTAGTGCCTCAACCCACAAGAGCTTCTTCTCTTCACCACTCATTGAAACTCCCATTTCCTGAGATACTTACCTCACCCAGATGTTAAGAGAAAGCATTTTGCTTAACTTGTTAAAGAAGTCTATCATAGAGTGTAAATAGCTTATTTGTGTTAGTACATTCACTAATATACATTATTAATACATTAATGTGGTGCTCTTTTGTTCAAGCACATCTCTTGTGTGTGTGTGTGTGTGTTTGTGTGTGTGTGTGTATGTGTGTGTGTGTGCACATGTGCACACAAAGGGACTCTCCCCAAGATTTGTGTCTGACTGGAGAAGCTGCAGAGCATGGTGCTTAGGAGGGTGCAGCTCTGGAATTATTCTTCTAGGTTTCATATCCAGATTTAGTCTCATATTAGTTATGTGACCGTATGCAAGTTACTTCGTGTTTTCAAGTAGTGTGTCTTCATTGTACAATAGGTCTAATAAGGCTTTTGTAGGTTAAAATTAGACGATTCGTGTAATTTAGTTGGGAGAGTACCTGGCGGAGAGTAAGCTGCCGGGTAGATGTTAGCTATCGTGATAGTTGATAATCAAGGCAGTCATTCCCCCATCTCACTCACTTTTGCTTTGAGTTTCAGGAAAGGTGGGACACAATTTCCTTAAGTTCCCTATGGTGAGAAAAGTATCTTTCTATTTTGTCCATGACTGGAAAACAAGATTCCAAGAATTCAGCATTTAAGCATAAAGTGATTAGGAGGTTTGTGCCATTGACTGAATTGTGCGCCCTGCCCCCAATTTTTACCTTCCCTAACATCACATCTGTTCTGTTCCCTTCCTGGGACCATCAGATGGATGAGGCACAGAGAGAGAAACTGGCTTAACTTCAAGGGAGGGTCATCATACTGACATCCTAAAATACTGTTTTTGATAGGACTGCTACATTAACTGGATTTATATGAGGTTAGAAGCTTGACTGTGCTTAGATTCAACACCCATTTGTTGAGTGCCTAATGTTTCACAGGCCCTCAATCCATTTTTGGAAAGGACCCAATCAGCTTTTCCCTTTTTCTCTTCTTCTCCCACCCCCAAGCTGACATAGTCTCACAGTCATCCCTTTGAATCTGCTTCAGCAGTTTTAGAGGAAATACTTGCAATCTAAGCATACTCTTTTTATTATTATTATTAATATATATTGTTTTGAACTATCACCTCTTCTGGAAGGCCTTTCCCAATCACCTTTCTTAGAACCACATCCCTCACCCACCCGTGACAGCGCCCCCCTGTCTTCTCCAGACTGCACTGTTCTCCACATCATTATCACCTGACAAATTCCTGATTACCTGATTAACTAATTTCCTGTCCTCACTTCAGAATGCACCCACATGAGAGCAGGAACTCTCTGATTTACTGCTGTTCTCTTAGAACACAGAACAGTGCTGGACAAAGGAAGGTATTCAAAATTTTGAATGAATAAAAATACTGGGATTATATCTCATAGTATAACTTTGATTTTAAAAACAAGCAAAACTTGCCCTGGCAGGTGTGACTCAGGTGGTTGGAGTGTCATCCCATACACCAAAAGGTGGCGGGTTGGATTTCTGGTCAGGCCACATACCCAGGTTGTGGGTTCAATCCCCAGTTGGGCATGCATGCAGGAGGCAACCATCCATGTGTCTTGCTCACATCTCTTTCTCAAATTAATTTTAAAAACATTAAAAAACAAAACTCCTTCCCTGCTGGGGTCATGACAGACAAGGCTGGAAGAGATGAGGGCTCTAGGGCCTCCCTCTTTGCTGCCTCTGTGGGGATGGTGACAGCAAATGCTGTAAAGAACCATGGGCTCCCCCCTGCATCATGGATTAAGACACTACCAGGTCCAGAAGTGAAGTGACCTATCACTGGAAGAGAAGAGATGTAAACCCACATGCCCTGTTTCCCATATTCCAAGTTGTTATCATATCCATCCTGTATTTCCATCCTGTCTGTGGCTATAAATCCTCTAATCCAGATTAATATCTGAAACTCGTTTATTTACCTAAAATTTCAATACTTAATCAACTTCTAGAGGTATCTTTTATAATTTAATAGAATGATTAGCTTGTGGGAGTTTCTTAAGTTTCTCTTTGGAAGTAACTGGGATGTTTTTAAAATTATGTTTCACCTTCACAGCTTTAAGCTGCAATGTGCCTCAAATTAGACTTCTTTATTAAAGAATAAAAGGGTACGAGCATATGAAATTTCTGAAGATTTATTTAAAATGAAATCATATACCATAAGTATTCTATATTACCCTGTTTCCCCGAAAATAAGACAGTGTCTTATATTAATTTTTGCTCCCAAAGATGCGCTAGGTCTTATTTTCAGGGGATGTATTATGTTTCCATGAAGTAGGTCTTATTTTCGGAGGATGTCTTATTTTTGGGGAAACACGGTAGGAAGGCGTTGCCACTATCAGCAGTATCAGCAATCCTGACAAAACTTTGAAATAAAGGTGTGCTTTTCTCACCTTGCCAAGAGTGTGACATTATTTAAAATTTGGAAATTGCCTAACATTTCCTTGAATGAAAATAGCATGGATTCCGCATTCTTGCAAAGTGATAGGAATCTTTCTAACCTCATCCAATGGAGAGTACTGGCTTCGGCAGTCCAGGCCTGGGGGACAGGGAATCCGTGGGCTTATCTGTGTAGTCGTAATTACCGGCTGTGAAGCGCTGCTTTGGCTTTAAGAGATTCTGGGTGGGGTTTTACACCAGGGCGGACTCAATATCAGGGTTTAACCCGGGGAGGAACACGTCGTCATAGGCCCCTGACTATTTTCTTGCCACAGAGAATTACCTCAATGCATTTCTTCCAACAAGCTCCTGATTTTATGTAAATAGGAAAAGCCTACGCAATACAAACAGCTCAAATCCAGTGCAAATGTTTGAGAGAAATTAATATTAAAGACGGGAGTATTTATTACCTCCAGTCTACTTGGTTTGAATGTGCTAGAGATGGCCTAAGTAGCTAGTGTAAGGATGTCCTTCTGTGTCTCTGGGCCTCCGCTTTCTCATCTGTAAAACGAAGCAGGTGGCTGGCCAGGACCCACGGTGACCACAGACCTGGCGTGGATTTGTGTGACGTCTGCCGCAGGGGCTCAGCTAACAGGGGGTTGCGGAGGACGGTGGGGACCAGAGCATGCAGGGCCTTTCCTCAAGCATTCAGACTCCACACTGCAAAGCTCTGCTGTCCATGGGGCCTGGTTGTTTGTCAGACCCTCGGCTGCTGCCTCCAGGATGAATGATTGCTGAGGTGCAAAGAGCCATGCTCTATGAAGCTATATCTTTTCTTTTAGGCTTCTGATGTCAATTTGTGCAAGTTATTGCCTCTCCGCTTCGAATTGGCCCTTTCTGCTTGCTCTGTGAGAACGGAGCAGGACCCTTCAGGCAGTTCTCCGATGCCAGCGGGCACAGGTGAAGCTACGTTAGTAGGTGATGCTGGAGAGGAAGCAAGAGAGAGAGGTTTGCTTCCTGATTCCAAGAGCTCCCCCGGTGGGCTCCCGCAGGCACTCTGCTCCCGCAGTGCCCGTGGCTCCTCCAGCTGCCCTAGTGTCAGCTGCTGCAGTGCAGCGGCTCCCGCTGCCAAGCTCTGCATGTGGGTGATTTCTCCAGCATCTGGCTGCTGCAGCATGGCTGCCTCTCCATTGTGCAGAGCCTCCCTGACTCCCAACTTCTCCAGGGGAGGGCGACTTCTCCAGCCGCTCCCTGCTGCAGGCACACAACTCCCAGCGCCTATCTCCTGCAGTGCACTGTGGCCGGCAGCTCTTCCCTGGAAGCCTCTGGGCACCCTCAGAGCAGAACACCTCTGGGAAGACATGTCCCTGTGAACAGCTTTCCCTGTCACCCTCCAGGGAGGGTATCCAGCAGGTGCCCCTGGAGCGGTACCGCGGTGACTTCTCTGTCATGGGCAGGCACACGCATGCCCTCTAACAAGCTCTGCATCTCAGCCTTAGGCGGGGGATGAGGGAGGGGGAGGGTAGTGGCTGATCTTATAGCTGCTGTTTTATATTCTTTATAGCCAATCCCTTGTTACTCTAATCTATTTCTATAGCTAACAGTTCTTTATATTAAACTGTCCCTTGTTCAAATTACTGTGTGGTTTCTGTCTCATGAACGGACCCAAATCTGAACCATCCTAGAACTCAGCAGCTCCCCCATTTGTTGGTGTTATTTATTTATTTATTTATTTTATTATTTAAAAAAATATGTTATTGATATTTCACAGAGAGGAAGGGAGAGAAATAGAGAGCTAGAAACATCGATGAGAGAGAAACACCGACCAGCTGCCTCTTGCACACCCCCTACCGGGGATGTGCCCACAACCAAGGTACATGCCCTTGACCAGAATCGAGCCCGGGACCTTTCAGTCCGCAGGCCGACACTCTACCACTGAGCAAACCGGTTTTGGCTGTTGGTGTCATTTATATTGGGCATCCCTACCCACTCCAGACAAGATATCTCTACCTGCCCCAACCTAGAAATCAGACATCCTGGCAATATGTGCTCAAGTCTCTTCACCTGAGTGAAGAATCCAACCCGTTTAGTAGGTGAGATACCTGAGAACAAGAAAGGTTGCATGATCTCCTTATGATCATGCAGCCAGCTAATTATGTAACTGGGACTAGAACCCGAGTCTCCTGGTTCCCAATCCGGTGCTCCTTCCTCTCTGCCACACTCACACATGCCCCAAAATTATTAATTAAGCAGCTCTCTGCTGATGGTCCTATAAGGTACTCAGATTATAAAACTCTGTTCCTAGATATGCTTCTCAAGTAGAGTAAGCAGGGTTTGAAAAAGAGTGCGGAATTCAGCATCAGAGAGACCTGGCGTTGACCTGAGGGACCTGGGGCAAATGGGCTGACATTGCTTTAAAATGAACATATCTACATTACAAGGTTGTTGTGAAGAGGAAACAAGATCACATACATGAATCATCTATCATCATCTAGACACATTAGGGGAACCGGACAAATAAAAAGGCAATTCTGTCATGTTGAATGCATTCCATTTCACTCAGTTATTTCCCTACTTGCACATTTCTCCCACATCTATTTTATTTTTAAGATTATAAAAGGTCATGGTTTTATTTACACTGTCACAGTTGCATGATTTTACACTAAGATAAAATTGGAGATACTGCATGTGTCTTTACCAATGAGGGTACTTTTAAATTGTTTTCCTTAGCTTTATTGAGGTATAATTGACAAATGAAAATTGTATCAATTTAGGTGTACAATTTGATGTTTTGATATACATATACGCTGTGAAATAATCACCATAGTCAATCAAATTAACATAACAATCAGCTCACATAATTACTACTTTCTACTGTGTGTGTGTGTGTGTGTGTGTGTGTGTGTGTGGTGAGAATACTTAAGATTTTCCCTCTTAGCAAATTTCAAGTGTTCAATGCAGTGTTCACTGTAGTTAGATTGTTGCACAAAGAATCTCCATAAATTATTTATCTGTATAAGTGAAACTTCGTACCCCTTGGCCAACAACTCTCCATTTCTTCCTGCCCTTCCTGGCCACCACCATTCTACTCTGTGCTTCTAAGTTTAACTTTTTTTGAATCTACATAAGTGCGATCCTGTAATATTTGTCTCTCTGTGCCTGACTTATTTCATTTAGCATGATTTCCTTCCGTTTCTCCCATGCTATGGCAAATGGCAGTTCCTTCCTTTTTGAGGCTGAGTAATATTCCATTATTGTGTGTGTATATATATATATATATATATATATATATATATACACACACACAATAATATGTGTGTATATATATATATACCACTTTTGTATTCAGTCATCTATCACGCGAGAGTGTTTGTTTTCATGCCTTGGCTATTGTGACTAATGCTTCAATAAACATGGAAGTAGAAATAGCTCTCCCAAATCCTGATTTTATTTCCTTTGATCATACATCCAGAATCTCATGTATATTTTAAGAAAAATATTTGGGGCAAAAAAAAAAAAAGCTTTCCCAATATTTTCATCCCTACTTGCCACTCTCCAGCAATGAGTGCGCGTCTAGCAGAGAAAGGCCCAATGAGTTAGAATGTGCAGAGTCATTGAGAGAGGGGAAGCTACAGGCCGCCTGATTCATTGTCCCTGCACATAATCAGTGTGGATAAATGGAAAGCTAACTGCATTCAGCAACATGTATCACGGGAACGACTTTCCTGTTTGCCAGGCACTACCTGCACAGAGCCATCCGGGCCATTCATTGTGATCAGCAGCTGTGTGCGAAGTCTGACTCTGCAGCAGAGCCTGGCTTAGAGACAGCAGAGCCACAGACACGCCTGGCTGCAGCCCCAAGCGCTCCTGGACTCTCCCCTTCAAGGTCTCTTGTTCGACTAAGAGATTCAGATTCCATTTCCCACTTCTTTATTTGCACGTTCCATATTTTTAAAAATAGGTTGAGATAGTAAGATAATAAATGTTATTAAAATAATAATTTTCATCCTTTATTATGTGCTTATAAACCAACTATTTAATTTTTTTTTTCATTTTATCTTCCCAATACTCCTGCATGGTAGTTACTACTATTTCCATTTTACTAGGGGGAAAAATAGCAAAAGGTAACGTTTGGAAAGATGATGAGCTTGCCCAATGATATATGAGTCCATTTGGCTTAAAAAGAATTATCTTTTCAGTACACCATATTGCCTCTGAAGGTGCAATTTGTTAGTCTACAATTTTGAAACAAGACAGCATCCATATTCTGTGATAGAATTGTGCTCACTGTTTCTTTCTCCTTCCAGAGCCAAGAATATGGCTTTTCTCTAAATACAATGACTTTCCATTCATCCACACACTGATTATACTCCAAGACAATACATCATTTGGTATATTGTTGGTCTATTCTTATAAATCTCAATGCTCTTCTCTCTTCAAGTTTATTAGGGCCATAGTTCTCTTCCTTAGCTAGTTCATCTCAAATAAAAACTTGCCGAACTTTGCAATATTTTTTCAACTTTGAAACCGAACTGTGACACTATTACCAACATTCCAGCTTCTGCATCTTGTTCACCAGACTATGATCTCATTGGTGTTGGAATGGAGAAGAGATTAAGGCAGAGAAGTGGAGAATTAAAATTAGGCGTGGAACATCTTTGCTTTTTATTCCCCTGACCCTTCTGTCACCCCAACAAAGGAGAGAGAGCCAGGTTTCGATGAGAAGAGGGAAAAATATCCAGGAACCCTGACTATTTGTTGAAAAACCACATGTTGTAACACTTAAAAAGGATTGACGTAAAGGCCTTTATTTTAAAATATTTTCAAATTAAATTTGACATTAAAAAATGTAGGGTGCCATGCTGTGTCCAATTGATTTGCAGTGTTGTTGTGCGTCCAATGAATTAAGAGACATAGATACCAAGCATTACCGGGCACATAAAGGCATCGCTGCATTCTCATAAAAGTAAATGACAGAATGGAGCAGAATTCTGTGAAATGCTGATATTGGAAAGACATGATCCTAAGTCCAAAAGCTGCTTGTGTCAATTCTTTAGAGACAGAGGCTATTTTTAGTGCTTAACAAAAATCAAGGCTATTTTAAAGAAAAATGTGAGCCCTTTCCTATATTCTTTATACTGAACTATGTTTTTTCTTTGGCCCGAGGACCAAGTCAATTCAAAAACTCCTCTAATTTTTACAGTACCATCTTTGCTTATGAAGCAAAGTATGTGCAAAGGGCAGGGAATACTGAGTCACGTGGACATCTCTTCCAAAGTAAACCAAAGACTGTTGTGTAAAAGTGGGCACCCGTCAGCGGTAAGGTCATCATGGCCCAGTGAGGATCAACCTTGGAGTCGACCCTGGTGCCAAGGCAGCTGGTTTGCAGGATGCACGCTCAGGGAGGCGGGGCCTGCACCTGAGACCCATGCACTAGACTGGGCCATGGGATCTGCTCATGTAGTTATACACACTAAGTACATTACTGAAAAGTAATAGTTTCACACATGCCGTATACAGAGGATGTATCGTAGAATTTTATACTTGAAACATATAATCATATTAACCAATGTCATTCCAATACATTTAATTTTTTTTTAACTAGTAGTATTTAAATGGTCCTCAGAAGGTTATCTACCAACTTCAGGCAAGTGGTTACCTGTGGGAAAAGGGCAAAGATAATCAAAAGGACCCTAACCGGTTTGGCTCAGTGGACAGAGCGTGGGCCTGGGGACTGAAGGGTCTCATGTTCGATTCCGGTCAAGGGCATGTACCTTGGTTGTGGGTACATCCCCAGTAGGGGGCAGGCAGGAGGCAGCTGATCGATGTTTCTAACTCTCCCTTCCTCTCTGTATATTTTTTTTAAAAAAGTAATCTAAAGGTAAAGAAGGTGGGCAGGGCTTTAATAATTTTTTTAAAAAGTCTGTGTTAAATATGGCAAAGAGTTTGCAATTGTTAAATTCATGTGGCAACTGCACAGGCATCTGTTACAGATTCACATTTCTATATGTTTGAACTCTTTTACAATTAAGATTTACAGAATACTGAGTAACAAAAGGTAGTCTCAGAAACACCAACCACGATCACAACCGAAAATGAAATGCGAATCCAAGGTGAAGTGTTCAAAGGAGTCACACTTCCGAAAAGTCATGACATTCCTGAGGGGAGGCATTACCAGAAAGGTGGATGTGACCGTGGTTATGTGCTCAAGGTTTCCTACTTCTTTAGAAAAAAATTAATGTTTAACTCCAAGTATTGCAGCGAGTAATGTTAGGAGAGTATCATAAAGCACACTGTTAGCTGTCACTCAGCCAAACCCAAATTAGAATCAGTCAGCTTTGAAATTCCGTGACTTTCTGGGCTTGGAACTCACCACCTCCACGATGGATTAGCATTATTTTCCCATCTGAACCCTCTTGGGCAGTAGCAGTAATAACCTCCTTTTTTTTTTTTTTTTTTTTTTTTTGTTAGAGGTTAGGACGGAACCTTCCTTAGTTCCAAGAAAAACAGGCCTTCCTCTCATTTCAGGGTGAGGTTTGTCAAGCCCTCGGAGCTTCTTTCCAACTGATTCCCAGGGTATTTCACATTCCGGTGGGGGTTCCTTCATCTGGTGCTAAAAAGACAAACACAGGCTTTCATCTCCAGGGCAGGACGTTCCAGGGTCCAGGGCAGGACGTCACCGGGATGGACGACCCACGGCAGTTAGCAGACGCGCAGGCCTGTGCCTTTAATCCCCTTTGCAGGGGCCGCTCGGGAGCTGACGGCACTGGCTGCAGGCAGGGTGTTGAATCGGATCCAGCTTTGTGGGTAAAATCATAGGGAAGCGGTAAGCTTGAGAGGAGCTATGCTGTACATTTAAGTGTGTTTAGGGAACACTTTAAAGAGGAATTTAAATGTTGGCAACAAGATGATTTTGCAATCAATATTGGGGCTGTTTTTTTCAGTAGCATCCAAGTAACACCCCCCACCATGGCTTAGTTACAAAACCCCTTTTCCATAAATGAATGAAGTCAACAACCCTTCACACCCGCAGAGGGGGGTGTTACAGAGACACTCCTCACCTCCAAGCCCAGACTTCACCTTTAAGACCTAGATCGAATTTCCTTCTCTTGTTGATGCCATTCTCCTTGGACTGTTGTCTTCTTTAAAGAAACCCAACCATTTAAAAAGAGTGGTGAGCCCTGGCCTGGAAGCTCTGTTGGTTAGAGCATCATCCTCATATGCCAAGAATTCATTCAATCCCAGAAGGCAGGGCACATACAAGAATCAACCAATGAATGCATAAATCAGTGGAACCACAAATCGATGCTTCTCTCTCTCTCACCAGCCCCCCTTTATCTCTCCCTCTCTCTAAAATTTAATGAAATTTTTAAAAACTAAAATAAAAATAAAGACAGTGATGGAATAGAAAAAGTTCCCCTGGCTTTGTAGCTGGACAGAACGAGGTCTGAATTCTGGTTTGGGCTAACTCTGAGGATCTCAGGCACCTCATCTCCCCCCTCTGGCTTCTAACGTCCTCTGCTGAAAATGGAGAAAATGGAGAAAGATGACAAGAACTGTCTCCCAAGGCTGTTGTGAATGAGATTGTCCAGAGCCTGGCCCAGTGCAATGCTGAGTCGATCACCGTTGTTACGGCATTCTCTCTTGTCCTTTAGATTTCTACTCCAAAGAAGAGCTTTTAAATTTTATTTCTTAGTGCTATTGGTTCCAAATATCATGTTAAAAAACAAAAAGCTTTTCTTGAGTTTGTTTGATATCCTGTCTCCCATTTCCTTTGTTCCAACATTGTCAAGAATAGAAACATCTTAAAATTGAGGCCACGCATCTTCAGAAGCCAAGTGTTTTCAGTCCTAAGTGACCAAACCACCCAAGGCACAGATGCCTCCACCAACTTCTCCGAGGGGCCTTTTGACTCCCTGAGGCACTGGTGTTGGTTATGGCCACCCACTGGGGAACAGGAAATGCAAGCTTTGTCACCCTGTAGGGATCGTAATCCCGATAAGAAAGGCCACCAGAGCAGCCAGGGCAGTAGTAAGTTAAATCCTTTTCATCTGAAAGCTGCCAGAAATATGACCCTGAGAACAAGGCCCATTCTCTGTATTATTATGCCACTTTGAACAAGAACAAACTTAGTTCATAGCAGGTGCTTAATACTCACTGTGTGGTAAGTAGGACATGGCCTATGTGGAGTCTCCATTTATCTAAAAACAGACTACTAGGACTCAAGGTGTACATTGTAACTAGTGTAACCCTGTGTTGGCCTTTCTTTATTGTCTAATGTAGCAGAAATCTCAAAAACTGAAGGCCACTTGGGCCCTGACTGAGATGTTCTGCTGCCAATATGTGGAAGTAAGACCACATAGAGCTACTAGTAGTTCTCTAAATGGGACACTTTTCTGTCACCTCTATGCATTTTATACACAGTTCTCTGGGCCAGGAGCACAGGCCTCTCGTATCCACCCACCCCTACCCTCAGCAATATTTTTTCAGGATTACATTTTCCTCAAGACGCAACCCAGGCATCCCATCCTTCCAGAAGTCCCATGTGTCTCCCATGGGCTGGGCATGAGTTTCCCTTGTGTGCTTCTGTGTTGAATGCTCTCTAAAAATGAGACCTCTCCCCATTATCATTCAGGTGACTGAACTTTTGCAATAAAATCAATAAAAAAAAATTTTTTTTGAGCAACAACTTACTGTAAGAGTAGGACGGAATCATGAAAACTAGGGAAAATAATTTTGGATTACCCAGAGGATATTCATCAGTACTCTACTTACACAGATTCTGAAAGACTGTTCTTCATTTCACCCAAATGATGAGTAGTTGCCTTAATGTCGTCAGGAGTTGTTATATGGGGTCCATAAAACGTTGCTGGTGTCCCCTGGCACTATTGATGATCAAGGTCATTGACAGAATTTTCACTGGGAAGAGACATGTTTTTAAAAAATATATATTTTATTGATATTTTACAGAGAGGAAGGGAGAGAGATAGAGAGCCAGAAACGTCGATGAGAGAGAAACATTGACTAGCTGCCTCTTGCACATACCTTACCGGGAATGTGCCCGCAACCAATGTACATGCCCTTGACTGGAATTGAACCTGGGACCTTTCAGTCCGCAGACCGACGCTCTACCTACCACTGAGCCAAACCAGTTTCAGCAAGAGACATGTTATTTAGTCTAAATAATTTCACTGGAGTAATTAATGATTTAACACTTACCTAATAGCTAACACTTTCACCTGTCAGAGCCAGAGGTAAATGCCAGACTAGAATTTGGTCATTATACCCTAAAAAAAAAATCCAAGATAAAAAAAAATAGACCAAATAAAAATGAGAAGCCTCCCACTCTAGCCAGTGTTGCTCAGTTGGATGGCGCCTTGTCCCACACACCAAAAGGTTGCTGGTTCAATTCCTAGTCAGGGTGTTTGGGTGCAACTGATGGATGTTTCTCTCTCGCATCAATGTTTCTCTCTCCCTCATGTCAATAACCATATCTTCAGGTGAGGATTAAAAAATGTCGGAAGCTCCCGTGGTAGAAGGTGGGCATGTTGAATCACAAAATTGCCAGCGGTTGTGGAGAAGGAGCAGCAGGGAGACCCCTCTGAGGGGGGTCATGAGGTAAGAGACGTATTATTATTATTATTTTTTAAAATATATTTTATTGATATTTTACAGAGAGGAAGGGAGAGAGATAGAGAGCTAGAAATGTCGATGCCAGAGAAACATCAATCAGCTGCCTCTTGCACACCCCCTACAGGGGATGTGCCCGCAACCAATGTACATGCCCCTGACCAGAATTGAACCTGAGACCTTTCAGTCCGCAGACCGATGCTCTACCACTGAGCCAAACCGGTTTAGGCGAGACGTATTATTATTATAAACTGGAAACAGGACCTATTCTTCCTAGTTATACAAGCAACACACAGGTTCAGGCTTATTTTGCCTCAAAGTTGTCATTGCCTTTTCCAAGGTTAGTTTTCTTGGGTATTTTTGGATAACTTTAGATAAAGATACAAATGCCTAATTGGTAGTAGCAGTCACAAGATTTGGAGTGCTATATTAGTTTCCTATTCATTTTCCTTCTTGTGAAGTTGGCTAGTTGGCCAAGATGGACTGAAGGAGGCCAGCATGGGGTTCAAGGAGTCTGTCCAAAGTGACTATCACCAGGAAGAGGAGTATCTCCTAACACAGTTAAGATGTGCATTTGCTTCTTGACTGTGATGCACACTCTCACCGAGAAATTCAAGCACATTATGAAATGCCTTGTATCTGCTGCCGTTTGGGCATTTGTGAACCTTCTAAGCGCTGGTTTGCTTTGCAAGCCGTGAGACAAATGTCCTTAAAACTCTCACCAGCATAGACCCTCAGCTGATTGCCATGGCAGCTGGGAGTAAAAAGGAAAAAAAAAAGCATGAAGTTCCTTGAAAGTCTTCTAGATTTGTTCATCCCACAGGAGAAAAACAGTAAATTTGTGGATTCCTTCAAAGAGAGTCTTGTTTTCTGAAAATATTAGGCCTTATTTTGTTATTTTACTTGGATTGACCTCCAACAGCTGCTCCATTGGATTTCACGGGCAGCCTGGAGTTTTTAGCTTAATGAAGCCCAGGGAAACAGATTTTGTTTAATTATCAGACCTTCTGTGTGAGTTTGAATGGGCAGAGTTCAGATGAAGAGGCACTCCGGGGTCATGACTTCACATGTTTGCCTCACTTGTGAACACAGAATGGAAACAAGTTGATGAGGGGTTGGATGGGGTGAGAAAACAAAATGTTTGGGAACTGAAAGTTCTCACATGTGCTGGGCACATTTTCGAGATGACATGGTGGAGTTCCTGTGGAAACCAGTGGAGAACTTGGATTCACATACTGTTGTCCCAAAGTAAATAAGACCTGTGCTGGGCTCAAGGCCAGAGGAAGGGAAAGGTGCACCTGTGAGCAAGCTAACCAGCCTCGTCAGAGCGCTGGGTGCCACACCTTCAAAGGGGGCCGATCTTCTTAGGGAAGAGCTGCTGTGAGAGCCGGGCTGTAGTATAAAAGGCCAGGCCAATGAGGATGTTTTTTGAATTGGTCCGGAGTTATGCTAAGAATAAAGATCTATTATTGATTTCAGGAGAAAACATAAGTTTTAAGGGAGGCTGTCATTCCAACTTGGAGTTGAACTATTATTATGATTCACCTATAATTTAATAGCAGCTGCCTGTATATTTCTTCCCTGTCATCAACTGAAGAGTGACTATCCACACACCACAAAGTATGGCTTCGATTTTACCTGCTTCCAATAAACCCATGAGATCTGACCAGAATACATATGTTGGGTAAGTAATTTTGATTGGATGGATGTTCTTTGGATTTTGTATTAAATGTTTAGAAGATCAACCTCTATCATTATGTAAATGTCTTACGTTTAGAGATGATATAGTTGGAACTTAGCTCATAATACAAAGCAAAACAAATGCAATGCAAGTTGCCTTCTTAGTGATATTTTCATTCCTTGGTCCTTAGGGGAATTTGGCTCATCTAAGAAAGTGAGCAATGTGTCAATTATACCTCTCTCCGAGAGAGAGAGAGAGAGAGAGAGAGAGAGAGAGAGAGAGAGAGAGAGAGAGAGAAAGCAAAGCCAAAAAACATGCAAAAGATTAACCAATCTGCGTGAGTGAACACATTCAAAGTTCAGCCTGCAGTTCAGCCTTTAATTCCAGGACCATGGGCTGAAATATCTGAGAAATGATTTAAGGGGCCTCCCTGTGCCTAAGGGGGGTTTGACTGTGTTGCAGCATATTATGAAGTGATTCCATACGCTTAGTGATAGACATTACATAGAATTCGCTTCTAAAATTCCATGTATGTTCTTCATCCCAGGGGTAGACATAAATCTGCCAAAACTGTCTGCAAATTTAGCTCCAATTCTTGCCCCAGGTTCACAGAACATAATGAGCATTAATCTTCAGGAGGCTTAAGGAATTTTTGTGCGTTCCCTCACCAAGTTGTATCAGATGCCTTGCTTAGAGCCTCCATCGTGTCATTGTTCCAGAAAATGTTCCATCTACCCATCCCATCCCAAACAAAGGTAGTCTCCTACCACGTTCACTTGCTCAGGAATGCCAAGGAAATAGAACAGGAAACATTCTGAAGATGAAGGTGATGGTACATAGAATGACTTCTTCTCAGCCAGCACTTTTCTCTGGTTACCAGTGTTTAATACTGGCCATGCGATCTCACGGCTTGCTAAAAGAATGCATTCCCAATATACCACCTTTGGCCCACATTTTAGAGAAAGGAAAGAAAATGCAAAACAAGGTTGAGGACCATGTAGCACATATAGTCTACTTAGTAAAAATTATATAATTTGGAAAATTGAACTTTTGCAATTGCCAGACTCATACTGGGTTGAATTTGGCATAATACCCCAAACTAATCTTTCCTTTGGCAAGGAATAGAGGGATCATCTTAGAAGTGCTTTTGGTGAGCCCAAAGGGATACAAACTTCTATACACATGCTCCTCACCCAATTCTTTGACCAAGGGATCATTAGCTATTGAAACAGACCATCAAGAAAAACTAAATAATTAACAGGATTATTATAATGAATACTCCTAATAAGTTAGCAGGATTATTATTATTAATACAAGAGAATATAGTTAATGGTTTGAGATTGTTTTTTGAAGACAGGAAAGCTGGAATACATCAGTGATTTTAAAAATACCAAGGCCTATATCTTCTTGACAATATAAATCAGAATTTCTAGGTGTGGGCTCAGGTACCGGTGCTTTTTAAAGCACCCCACGTGATTCTGCTATGGAGTTAGAATTTGAAATCACTGAAGTAGATGAATGACACTGTCTTCTAGGGTAAGGATTTATAGAGTCAGCTGGGACTCCAAAGGAGAAGCTGCAGAGAGGGAAAGCAGTTTGGCAGAGTCAAGCAGAAAAGTGAGAGAAGTTGGAAGAGAAAGTGGATGGCATGTTTCTCAAACTGTAATGTGCACAGAAGTCACATAGGAGTTGTTTACAGGCAGATTTTGATTCAGGAGATCCTGCGTGGGGCCTGCGATTCTGCATTTCTAACAAGCCTCCATGGCAATGCTGCTGGTGAATCGACACACTTTTTCCAACAGGGATCACTGGTGCATGTCCTCTTGTCTGTCCCTAGGAGAGGAGAGGAGAGGAGAGGAGAGGAGAGGAGAGGAGAGGAGAGGAGAGGAGGTGTCCATTTGCTTGGGGGCTTTGAGGCTTGTTCTGAAGTAGTCAAATGTACTAACCTCATGGAATGCTTTATTTTTTAAAACCAGCCATGATCCGCTAACTAATTAAGAATTTGTTACCCTAAGTGTTTTTGAGCGGAAAATTAATAGTATTCTGTTCCACTTCCCGAACGTTAAATTTAATTTAACAAATAAAATTTGTTAAGACTTTGGGGATTAAAAAAAGATATATGAGACAGCTTGCATGAGAAAATTCACAATTTTTCTGGAGAGACAGAAAATTAACCCTTGAAGTGCTATCTTTCAGCCTTAACATGAAATACAGTACCTGCGTTAGGAGCACAGTGTGGGGTGGGAATTCATACTGACTGGGGAGGGAAGATGCTTGCAAAAGCCTTCAGGGGGAGGTGATATTTAAATTTGACCTTGAGGAATGAGTAGGATTCTGACATGAGAACAATGGAGGGAAATGGGAAGGATGCTTCAGGAATAAAGGCTTAAAGAGGGATTCTCAACTTGGGTTACATATCAGATCACTTGGGAAGATTTCAGAAATATTTTTCAGAGTCTAAATTCAGTGGGTCCTGGGAATCAGTGTTTTTAAACTATTTTTTAAAATATATTTTTATTGATATTTTACAGAGAGGAAAGGAAAGAGATAGAGAGCTAGAAACGTCGATGAGAGAGAAACATCGACCAGCTGCTTCTTGCACACCCACTACCGGGGATGTGACCGCAACCAATGTACATGCCCTTGACCAGAATCGAACCTGGGACCTTTCAGTCCGCAGACCAATTCTCTACCACTGAGCCAAACGGGTTTTGACTAAACTATTTTTTAATGAGCAAGAAGGAATATAAAAAAACACACACAAGACTTTTGTTAAAATGTTTAGAGGCATTTACTGGGAAATGGAAGGAACATAGAGAAGAAGTCAGATAGTTCTTGGCAGAGACAGCTTGACCCGCAGTGGTATTGGGCAATGATTATCACTAATGATTAAAGATGTATGTAATCACTACTATAATACCAAAGACTGAAGATGATGTGCCTTATAAATATGAATTAGATGGAATTAAGGTCATTCCTACAGCAGCAGTCAGCTCACCGTCTTGCATTATTTTACAAGAGAGAGGAAGGCCAGTAGCTCATAAAGGCCTCAGGGCAATCTTTCAAAGAAGTTATTATTTTCACTATATCCACTTTACAGATGAGGAAACGTTCAAAGGACAAAGATAAAATAGCTTACCCAAGACTGCACAATGAGTACATATATGGTTGAACTGGTGGTAGAACCCAGGCAATCTGACTACAGATCCCAGTAGCCTATGGTATACAGCCTCCCATGTAAGACAGAACAGGACCACGAGGGCCAGACAGACCTGGATAGAAAAGACTGCTCTGTAATCTACTGGCTGTAAAATCTTGCTCAAGTCTCTCAACTTCTGCAAGTCTTGGCTCCTTCATTTGTAAATTGGATTTGTTAGTGCTGCTGACTTAATAGAATGTTTATGGAATTAAAACTGTATGTAGTTTTTATGGCGGGGCACAGTTTTCATGCTTAATGCTATGCCTGTGTGCACAGAAAATATTAGCCATTATTATTATTATTAATTAGTGGTGCTGCTGTTTTTATTATAATATCATAATAATATTTGTTTCATGATAAATCATTGAATCCTAAATGAAAGTTTGTGTCCAATATTCGGGCTAGGGGTTATGACAGATTTTCTCTTTAAATTTCTTCACATCTTTTTTATATTATTTTTCCCAGAAAAAGTTTTGTTCATGTTAAAAATCCTTACCTGGATTCTATGGATGAAGACATTCTCTATCACTTGGATTTAGGAACAAAAACACACAACCTACCAGCAATGTTTGGGGATGTAAAGGTAAAAGTACTTCTAACTTTAGGAAAAAACTATTGTGCTTCCCCTGCTGATATATATTCTTTTATTTTCTCATCATAAACTTTACTCATTCAGCCTGTGAAATGTCAGAGGTCCCACTAGGAACTGATGTTCATTCTCTGAAGCAATTTGGAATGTATATATCTCAAATAATTGTTTCCATTCCAACAAGACATCAAGATTCCCAAACTAAATCTAATACATGCATGATTATTGGGCTGCTCTAGTTCCTAGAGATAAATTCTATTTTATTGACAATACTACTGGGTGCTGAGAATTCATTACAATTCAGTTCTCTGTTTAACATCTACATTAATAGCTGAACTTCACTAATTCACATTTTATTAAATCATGGCATAACTCAACAAAATTAACAATGCTATCTTGAAAAGAACTATTATTTAATATTTCATATTATTAAGATTTTTATTATTTCATAAGAAATGTTATGAGAAAAATTTTATGGAATATTGCTAGGGAAATTGTACTTCTCTAATATTTACTTTATCTTAAATATAAATGTATGTAATAAAAGCAGCTCATGTCCATTATTTAAAATTGGGAAAACATAAAAAAATAAAACAATAATTTTTAAAAATACACCTTAAAAAAACTCCTACCACCTAAACATAGACATCAACCTGTTTTTTTCCCCTAATACTTTTGAATAAATAGATTTTAATAGTTGAACTTATATAATTTCATCCTAAATTTTTTACTTGACTTTATGTAATTAACATTTCCCCCATATTATGTCATTTTCTTAGAGACATGTTGTTTACGGATGCCAAGTGACTGAGCCACACATTATACAGTCTACTTTTGACCTTTATGTAAAAATATTTTCTATTATAAACACCATTGAAATGGATATTTTTGGACCTGAAACTTTTTCATATTTAAATCTATTTGCTTGGAATTATTCACTTAAGTGGTAAAAGGGAATATACTTTTAAAAGAATTTTTGTTTTCAAAAGGCCTCTACCTATTCCCAGTCCCACCAGGAGAGAATCATGTAGTTTTCATCTAACTTTTACTCACTTCTTTAGCAATTACAAGAACAAACAAGCAAAAAACCTTTCACATCCACTGTCTCACTTAATCTTTACATTAGCCCTTTTAGGCAGGGTAGCAGATATTTATTTATTTCCTCCATAAAACAAGGAAATTGAGTTCAGGAAAGTCAAAGGAGGTTAACAAGGTACAACATCCAGAGGCAGAGCTAGGACTTGGGCCACGCTTCCCCAAGGTTCTTACCCACTGCACCAGGTGGATTCTTTGAGTCACAGTAACTGAGAATTGTCCACTAATTGGGAGGGGGCATTGAAGAAAAGGGAGGAAGAAGAGAAGGAGGCTAGGAGGAGAAGGAGGGAAGAAGGAAGAGGGAAAAGAAAGAAAGGAAGGAAAGAAGGAAAGTAGGGAGGGAGGGAGAAAGAAAGGAAGGGAGAATGGGAGGGAAGAAATGAATGGAAGAAGAAAGGAAAGGATAAAGAGAAGAAATAAACCTATGATATTCTTTAGCAGAGGGAGCCAAATGCTTCCTCCCCTCCCATCTCTCCTAGGGCACAATGTTTTGAGGGTGTGGGCTGATTTGACATGACCCACCCTTTGCCCCCTCCCTCCAGTCTGCTGCTCCTAGCCTTTTAGAGGCTTCTCTCCATATTAGACTTCATCTTCTCAATGTAACATCTCTCCCTACTGATGTTTCTGATGATTATACTCCAAGTATCATTGATAAACGCTATCTACAATACTCATTGACCAGACTACCTGAATTCAAATGTTAGGGTTGATGTTCATGCCTCACAGTGATGTTCCCAGGACCATTATTTGGGGATAATTTCAATTAATTAAAAGACTCATTATAATTAATAAATTATGGTACACATCTAATTAATAAATTAGAAAGACTCAAGATAGATTTTTGAGACAGGAAGTTTTCTATTATCTACAGCTAGGTATCTGTCTCTCATCTACCATTTACGGAGTACTTTCCATGCATCAGACTCTGTATTAGGCATATGAGTATGGTATATCATTTGAACCCCATAGCTACTAAGATAGTTGTTATTATCCCCATTATACAGATGAGAAATTGAAGCTCAAACATATATGTACTGTAATAACATATATACCTGTACATATAATATAAATGTATTATTATAAATAAGTTCTAGCAGTACATCTATATATCTGTACACAAATCTATATCTATATATACCTATATCTATCATCTAGCTAGCTATAACTGTCATAGGCATAACACAGCTGGTAAGTGAAAGAGCTGCAATTAAACCTTAGGTTTCTCTGATGAAAAAAGTAATGGCTCTTCTCTATTTGAAAAAAAAAGGTATTGCATTTTGATGCTCTAAATGTTAGTTTCTAGGAAATCATTGGGATGGAAAGCTTTGTTTTAGACGTGAAAATAATGTCTAAAACATAAATCTCTCTCTCTCTCTCTCTCTCTCTCTCTCTCTCTCTCTCTCTCTCTCTCACACACACACACACACACACACACACACACACACACGCAGGGTTGCCTCATCTTTGTTACAATCCCAGGAAACAGGCCTTTACTGCTCCACCTGACTAAATTTTCATCAGCACTTACTCTCAGGCTCTGTCTGTCAGAGCCACTATGCAACCTTAAAACCTCACTGTCCATCCACCTGGTGTCACCCCCTTCAGTAGATTTTCTTTAGAATAAAAAGGCATACTCTGGTTTAGAACATGTTTTGTCCTCCCAGAGGACAACTCTATGGACTGGCCCATTTTGATGGATAGTGGGCAAAAGTGTGTGTGTATATTGGGAAGTAGTTCTAAATAATCAGGACTGGTTCTTTAACCTACGCCAGGATTCTTTTAGAGGCAGCAGGTAAAGTCTGATTTATATTTACAGATTTTTTTTTCAGAAACTTGCCATTTCTTCAGCCACATTCTTATTTTTGAATGAGAACATGCTACGTTCAATTTCTTGGTTCTAGTTAACTCCAGGACAGCAATATTAGCTAAGAAGAGAGAGCATAATCCATCAAACCCTGAAAACTCAGGCTTGCCTTCACAGAGATGATCTTCATGATTAAAGCATTATCTTCCGAGGAAAGGAGAACTATGGGTGTGTGAAATTTCAACCTTAAAGATTTTGACAATTATTCCTATTTTCTTACTATATTTTTAAAGTTTTCACTAGCTGGTACTGCAAAATATCAGTGGCTTAGTACAATGTAAGTTTACTTCATATTTATATCAAGTACAAAAAAAAATGGGTGTTCCCAATTGACACATGGCTCTCCTCCAACTGATACTCAGGGACCCAGGCTCTTTCCATCTTGATGCTCTGTCACCTTTGAGCAGTGACTTGCAAATTTTCTCTGAGTGTCAACACCCATCCAGCAGATGGGAGAAGACAATCTGTAGTATCACCAATGGGAGATTTCTATGGGCTAGGACTGGAAGTGGCACTCCTCACTTTTGCTCACATTATCGTGGCTGAACTGAGGAGGATGGCCTTATCTAATAGGAAAGGAGGCTGGCTGTAGAGTTCAGTTGTATTCCCAGAAAAGAGTAACAGCTTTAGTGACTTTGTCATACTGACTGGAATGCATCAAAATTTAAAAATATAGTGGAGGAGCATTAGACCTTATCTACTCAACCTCCAATATGTCTTTTATAAAATTACTATCAAAACCCCTACTATTTCCCTAGGAATTTCAAGCAACATAAGAAAGAATTACCCTGTAACACTCTATAATACACACTTTTAAAGTGTTTATACACCTTTGTAAACATACATTATGCCCAAGCTGCAATAGGACCAGGTTAATAAAAACATGGCAAAGGTAAGTCTTTTGAAACAACAGGCATATTTTTAAAAAATATATTTTATTGGTATTTTACAGAGAGGAAGGGAGAGGGAAAGAGAGTTAGAAACATTGATGAGAGAGAAACATCGATCAGCTGCCTCCTGCACACTCACCACTGGATATGTGCCCGCAACCAAGGTACATGTCCTTGACCGGAATTGAACCTAGGACCTTTGAGTCTGCAGGCCAACACTGTCCACTAGCCAAACCAGGTAGAGCCAGTAGGCATATTTGAAAGTGAGTTAATACTGGCAGCCTATAGCAAAGTACTTAACACATTTTTGTAATGCTTCAGACTTCTTCCAACGCACTTTTATCTTCTTTGTTAAAACCAGGACAAATGATAATTTCATTTGGACATAAATCACAGTAAGCATCTCTTAAGGTCAGTGCTGGTTGGTGGTCCTCAACCATATTTTACTTCTCATTAAGGCAGTCAGACTTAAAATTGTGGCTGGGGGTGATATTTAGTGTGTCTGATTTAAGGGTAAGGCTTCAAGAATGAAAATGCTCTGCCTATACCTATCATCTCTATGTCACTAGAAGCATTCAGAAATTCCTGTTGATTACAGCAATATCTAGAGTTCAAAGAAGGATCCAAACTGTAAGCTATTCTAACATCTGTTTTTGGTTTTATGGTCAATCTGAATAGTTGTAATTTACATTCACTGGCACCACACAATGAGATTATTTTCAAACTACTGTATTTTGGAAAACACACACACACACACACACACACACACACACACACACACACACTGTCTTTGTACTTAGAACTTGAGCTAAGTCTTAACTGTCCATACCAACAGAGGGGGGAAAAATTATAAGTAATCAATAATAACTTAAAAACTCACTTTATACCATGGTCTTACTCTCTTCGCTACCCAGCCTGTATGGCTCACTTCCACTGCAGTTCATTACCAACTTTAAGCCCCATCAGGGAAACTCATCAGCAGCCACAAAAAAGACAAAAATGAGGATAGAAGAGAAGCAGAGGGCGGATAAAAGGATAATTACATCCCATAGTTGAAATTGGAATATTGCTAAATGGAAACAGAACACATCATGTAACCAGACCACCCAACAGTCATAGTAAATTATTTGTGAATGGGGGTGCCTACTCTACAACCTCCGTTTGGTATTTCCTTGGACAGATATTCTTTCTCCCTGCACGTGACCTCACCAGTAATCCTCCTCATCCTCTCTGCCTCATGCTGCCCACATCAGTCAGGCACCACCAACTGCCCTTTCTCACTGGATTTGAACCAGCTTCTTTTGTACTAAGTTCTGCAATACAGAAACAATAAGCCAGCTCAAGAGCAGGGCTGGGAAACTGCTACACGATATGACAAATAGCACTTCATTTGTTGAATGCTCAGAAGGGGCCTTGTGCGACGTCCTCTGCCATAGTTAATACTATTTTCTCCTTACAAAACCATCCAAAGGGACCTGTGTTTTCTATGTTGGAGAAGACAATCTGAGGCGCATAGAGATGACATGGGTAACACTGTGCAAGCTGCTTAGTCAGTGATGGGGTTTGGGTGCAAAGGGCAGGCCCTTCACCCCTGTGCTGCCTTGTCTGTGACTGAGCTTCTGTGCACCTCCCCCTTAGCTTAGACACTCCAATGGCTGTGCTTCCTCGGGCCTCTGACACCTGCTGCTGCGCATCCTCCCCACTGCTGACCCCTGGTCCCCACCATGCTGGCAGTTCATCCATGCTTCTGGGAGGCCATTCTGATCCTCTCCCATCCCTCATGGACCCCTAATAGGCTATTGCGCAAGCGCCTCCAAGACAAGTTCATAACCATATTTTATTAGATGTGATACTCTTGACTGCCACGCCTGCTGTAATTTCAGCGATGTTAAAATGTGAATAAATCAAAACCAAATTATTGGAGCTGACGAAATACCATAGTGAGATTTCCAGTCCACAATAAGGCTTGTTCCAGGAGAAATTCTTCTGAGTGAGAAGTTGGGAAGTTTTTGATGTGATTACTTTTTTGTAAAGCTTTAAGTTAACATAGCACATTTTACAATAAAAACTTCTGACGGGGGATGTGGGATGAAGAAACATATCTAAACCTCATAGTTCCCCTTTTGCTCTGTGACTTGCCTTCCCCGTCCTCCGTCCTTACTTACCAAGCATTTAGCCTGCTCATGCCCAACTGGAGGCTGCCGATGCCACCTGAGGATCTCACCCATGCTTGTTCCCTGTGAACTAAAACACCAGGAAACCCGACTTGAACAGAAGCAACACTCGCTTTGATTTCGTGATCATCTTTTTCTTTACTAATTAAGCACAGCAAACGGTGTGTCTCGTTTGCAGGTCAATGATGCAAATTAGTTAACTTGTGAACATAAGCCATAAGTAAGTTACACATACTCTTAAGTAAGTTACTAAAAAATAAGGTGAAGTCATTAACGTCGAAAGCGGCCCCTCGGTTCTCATCCCCGTCATTAAGGCAGGTGATTACTACTTTTTATTAACAGTTTGTCTGCGTTGGTGGAAGCCCCAACAGAATGAAAGCGTTTGCGCTGTTTATGCGCCAAGAGCTCAGGTTGCAGGACCGCGGGGAGGACGTAGAGGACATCTGTGCCGGGACGGACAGATACTGCATGTACAAAGTCGGGCCCGTGCTCTCCATCAGCGTAAGTACTCCGTGCCTGCACTCCGGTAGTCATCGGGGCTCGCAGGAAAAAAAAAGGGAGCTTCTGCTACCGGGGTGCTTTTCCTCTCCTGCTTTGCCTTCTCACGCAATTAAATTAAGTTTCCAGGTGTGACATTCTTTACTGGAAAAAGGCCCAGGGGCAGAACATAGCATTTGGTGTCACTTCAGTTTATTAGTTACCACTTAGCTACTCACATTAGGAGTGGGGGGGGGGGGAACCCTCAAAGCACACTTCTTTTCTTTAGTTGGTGACCGATTAAGCCACCAGTAATTTCCTCTCCTCTGTCCCTTCTCCAGTTTGGGGAATGTTGAGCTTTAAGTACACAGGGACCAATTTTCAGGATTGCCAAAGGCTGCTGTCTAACACTGCAATGAGCCAACTGAAAAGCTCGTAGTGCGTTTCCACAGAGCTCAGGTGGATTGCTCTCCCGCATGTAGACTCCGCTGACAGCTATGGACACACAGGGTCCTAAGACAAAATGGAAGTGGACTGATGTGCAGTTTTAAGGAGCACATGGACCACTTCCCTCCGGGACTCAGGGTAGCACACCTAGAGGGCAGTGGACACGTGTGTGCATGGAGCTTGTCTTTCTAGGTGTGTCTCTGCCATGGGGCTGTATTCTGGAACAACAGCTCGAGTGTGTCACATGGCTGGACACTGCAGTCCTCATAAAGGGCAGAGCCAGGCTAGGGAAAGAGGAAGACTCCTCTGCAGAGTGTGACATTCCAAGGAGCTGAATCATATGTGTCTCCCGTGTCAGGGAAGAGCCAGCAACCCTTGATTACTCTAAGTACCTGGTTGGGGGGGGGTGGATGACCACGGCTGGAAGCCTGGAGTGAAGAAGGGAAATTATCCAACGCCCAGGGGGGCTCTAAGATGATCTCCCGTCTGGGTAAGAAATGCCTCAACTTGCTTTGGGCTCAAATGAGAGAATCAATTCATTGCTCACTCAACAACTATAGAGTTTCTACATTGGAAGGAAACTCAGTATTGTTTGATCTAGGCAAATTTTGTCTTACTAATTTTTGTTTGACACTTAGACTACAACTGTCTTTTTTTTCTTGCACACTGAATGGGTGAGAACAAAAAAAAATAAGGTTTCTAAAACTGTGAAAATATTGTAAACAAGCAGTAAAACTTATGACTAAGATGCAAAAACAGCAGCAAATGGATCTTGTGGTCTGGTCAGGAAAAACGGGCTGAAATACAGATCATGCCCAGAGGTCAGCCTCTCTAGGCACACAGAGGATTTCCAACAGGGGCCCCTTCTTTGAAAAGTCTTTCCAGCAGCTGAGGTGTGTGTGTGTGTGTGTGTGTGTGTGTGTGTGTGTGTGTGTGTGTGAGAGAGAGGGGGGGGGAGAGAGAGAGAGAGAGAGAGAGAGAGACTTTAGCAGAAGCACACAAGCCCCATTTGTCATTTTACTACCATGTCACATAATAAGTGATCATTATAAACCTATCACGTATCTGATTTAGAAGGAACCTAATAGATCAACTAATGGTTCATTGCTTAATGCACAGCTGAACAAATGAGATTTAGAGAGTTTGCTCTTTAGTGGCAGAGTCAGTGCCAAAGCCCAAATGTGTTCATCTTGGACATGCAAATTAATTCAGGTTTGACTCATGTCTCCAGGAGACTCACGATGCTTTTGGAAGTCAGGACATGGAAACCGAATAAAGGAACCTCAGAGGCTCAAATTTGTCAGTTTCATATTCTTGATGACGAGAGAGGGAGAGGGGGGGAACTCAGGTGAGGACACCAAAGTCCTGGCTGCAGGAGTTTTCCTGATTTGCTAAGGAGACCATTGGTGGCAGACCTCTGCTGCTGCCCGCCAGTGGGCTTCCAGCGCACCAAGTCTCTGTGCCCAAGGGTAGAACTAGGACACACGTGACCCTCTGATGCTAGGCTGGGCATAAAATGGCCTCAGCTCCAGCCACTACAAATTCCACATGAAGGATCGTTCTGGAGAGTTATTAGAACATATTGATCACCAGAGTTGCCAAATCTTCTTGCTGACCCCTCTTCTGGTGACATTGACTGTCCCATTCCAAAAGCTGAGGCACACCGGGATTACCAGTACGGTTGTGACCTGCCACAATGTACCCTCACCTGCACATTCACTATCCACATAGTTGGATCTGGATGGAAACCACGTGTCTACTCCGTGTGTTCCAGAGCTCACACAGAATTAGCAGCAAATGAGCAAGACCACTTGAGAGCAATGCCAAGGATTTATAATTTCACTTAGTGTGGTGGAAAGGGACTGATCACCTGGCAGCCAAGTTTGTATTTCCTCGATATCAAGTCAATCTTGGGGGGGAGGGGGGGACTCTACTTCGCAGGCCCAGTGGAAAGACATGATCAGTGGCACTGCTCTGACACCAGTGCACTGTGCCCTTGTGGGCCACCCTCCTTCTGCTCCCGATGACCAGGCTGCTCCCAGCTTAACTGGCAGGGAGCTGCCTCTCACTGGTCCCCACAGATGGGCACATATATCAGCATGTCATGTAGGCGTCAGTGAGAGCTGACTTACGGTCTCCCCAGCTTTGGCAAAGTCATGATGATTATGTAAATTTCTCTGAGGGCTGTTAACTTGTAATGAAGAAAGAAAATATGTCCTGGGCATATATATCAGTTTGAGATGCAGAGTGACGTTCTCTTTCTCTCAACAGCATGGCATGGGGATCCCCTCCATTTCCATCATGCTGCATGAACTCATCAAATTACTGCACCATGCCCAGTGCTGTGACGTCACCATTATCAGAATGGGCACATCGGGGGGAATAGGTGAGATGCTTGCTTTCTACTGTTAAATCCCAGGGATTGTTCCATGCGAAGCAGCTGCCAAAATATACCAACATTCCCGAACCCAGCAGAAATCCAGATGGGCTAAGGAGTGTCGGGAAGCTCAGCTTGAGGACATTTAATGAGATTAAAGAAATATTTTCTTTTTGTCTTCCCTTTTTTTCCCCCCTCTCCATGGAAAACCAGAGTTGACTTGGGTGTTCTTGGGGGAAGAGTGGAAGAATTGCTAAAGAATATGTTCCCAGGATAAGAGAAAGTTTTGAGGGCTACAGTAAATTTTGAGGTGTAGCGATTTCCTAAGTGACAGAAACAAGTGCTTTCAGGTAGAAATAAACAAGCACTACTAATTGCCTTATTTGTCAGCTAAGTAAGCACACTTCATAGGAAAACATAGTTTTTAGCTCATATTGGTGGATTGCATCCTTTTTCTTGGCTGTTTCTTTTCCTCGTCAACACACCAGAGCAGACCACGCTGGGCCTTTAGGGGAGGGCCAGCTAGAGCTTCCTCATGTTTTCCCAGAGCTTCCTCTCTCCCTGCCTCCCGGCTGGTCAGGCCTCTGGGCAGGGCCTTCTTTATGCTTCCACCTTGAGCTGAGCTCAAGTTATTTTTTCAACCTGTTCTTTAAGAGCAGATCATGTCAGGGGTCTTGTTGCCATGAGCAAATACAGATAGAGCACTATAACTGGAACATTTGGTTGACAGAGTGACGGGACTGAATGAAAATTCTAAAAAGAGCTAAAATTTTTGTCTGAGAACTACACATTTTTGGAGCAAGAAGAGACCTTTAGAAATCCTCAAACAAAAAACTAGAAAATGACTTGTCCAGGATCACGGAACTTTAGGTAGCTGGGCCATGCTTTCCCAGAAACAGACATATTTAGAAAAACTGGGCTCTTTTTACAACTGAGGTCCAAGAATAAGGCCCACCCCCGGCACTCAGAGATGGGACTAAAGTAAAAGGACTTATGTAGATGTCCATCCCGACAGAGGAGAAGGTTAGCATCAGTGCTAGATGAGATATCCTTCCCGGTGCCTTTATTTTGGCCTCTGAAATATCTTAACTAGGATACACACATCCTAACACATCTAAATATTAGCAAGACATTATTTTGATGCCCACATTTCCAACTTCCTTCTCAATCATTTTCCTATTAGAGGCCTGGCGCATGAAAATTAATGCACCAGAGGTGGGGTGTTCCCTCAGTCCAGCCTTCCCCCTCTCAAGTCTGGGAGCCCTCAGAGGCGGAAGGCAACCCAGCAATCAGGGGAAGGCAACACCCCATCACACCTCTGCTGCTGCCACTGCCGGGAGTGCAAGCCTCAGCTGGCCCTGGTTACCTGAGCCTCAGGGGGCCCTGGGCAGCTGGGAAGTCACCATCTGAGGCTTGCCTGCACCTTGGGCTGGCCCTGGGTGGCTGGGGCTGAGAGGACTGGGGGACTCCAGAGGCCGGTGCACGGAGGGGCCAGGCCTGCCTGGGGGTGGGTCCGGCCTTGCCGCAAGCCTGCCACCCCGGAGGGGCTGAGGGAACTGAGTGCCGCCATCTTTATTAGATAGAATTCCTATTCCTATTCAAATAAGTCAAGGAGCCACTTGTTTGACTTATTTAAAAAGTGTCTGACCCACCAAGGCTCACTCATCAGAGCCCACCTTGGGTCCCTGGGTGGATCTCCTAAATTAACCCTATGTTGGTCAATACTGAAATTTATAAAACCCAGAAGGATATGGCTGTGCTCTATAAAAGGCCAGGTAGTAAGTATTTAAGGCGTTGTAGTATGGAAGCAACGATAGACAGCATGTAATGAATGAATGTGGCTGTGATCCCAGAAAACTTTACTTACAAAGACAGTCCAAATATGTCCCATGGATTATAGTTTGCAGATGTCTGCCCCAAGGCATTTCTATGGAAGCATTCACTCATTTGGTAAATTTTTATTGAGTATCTATGGTATAATGCGATAGAACTGGGGAGACAACAGTGAACAATGCTCTTGACTTTATAAAGCTTATGTTTAATCAGGCCATAGGCAGACAAATGAGTAATTACAAAGGGTGAGATGAATGTTAGAATAGGAGTCTAGGGCAGTGGTCGGCAAACTCATTAGTCAACAGAGTCAAATATCAACAGTACAATGATTGAAGTTTCTTTTGAGAGCCACATTTTTTAAACTTAAACTTCTTTTAATACCACTTCTTCAAAATAGACTCACCCAGGCCATGGTATTTTGTGGAAGAGCCACACTCAAGGGGCTGCATGTGGCTCGCGAACCGGCTCGCGAACCGCAGTTTGCCAACCATGAGTCTAGGGCATTGCCAATGTATAGTCTCTTATTTAGGCTCTAAATAGAAATCAGAATGGGTCAAAAACTAGGTCAAAAGCTCGCCCTGGGGAAATTTACTGTCACCTACCTACACTGCTTTTTTATTCCCCTGTCTCCCCTCCTGAAATCAGACCTTTTGAAGGAAGTGACTTGAGCCTACACCTGAAGAATGAGTTGGTGTTAGCCTGATGAAAAGGTGTGGGGAGGACAAAAGAGCATTCCAGCAGGGAGAAGAACAATCCAGAAAATGGTTTCTCAAGTCCCTGTGACTTAGTTACTAAGGCCCATGAGCCAGCCAGACTTTGTAGCCCTGGAAGGTCAGCCAGGAGGCCTAATTTACATGGGGTCAGAGAGGGGAGTAGGGGTGATGTGAGGAGAATCAGAAGGAAGGGGGGATGTAGATGCAAAGAAATTACAGTAATCAAGGAAATGCAGAGAAGATTAAATATCAAGTAGTCACATCATTTTAGGAAAGCTACTTGCTGGCAGGCTCATTTATTTTATTCCTGACCTAATTTATTCAAATTTGAGCCTGAAGGCCAATGCTAATTTGCATGTCCAAGAGTCATGTTTGTCTTGAAATCTAAACCCCATCACATTGTAAATGTGAATCAGGGAAGACAGGACATGCAAATGCCTGTTCTGAATGTTATTATTTAATTGCATTTGGAAAAAAATGTAATTTAAAGGATGGAAAGAGGGAGAATCATTAGCAGCTAGCATTAATTAATGTTGGCAGAAATGATTATATACTCTGTGTCTAAGTAACCACTCATTTATTCCCGCATCCCAGGGGTCGCACCGGGGTCTGTTGTAATAACAGACACAGCTGTGGACTCCTTCTTCAAGCCCAGATTTGAACAGGTTATCTTGGACAACATTGTCACCCGAAGTACTGAACTTGACAAGGAACTGGCAGAGGAACTATTCAACTGCAGCAGAGAAATTCCCAATTTCCCAACCCTCATTGGACATACGATGTGTACCTATGATTTTTATGAAGGTGAGAAGAATTTATAAATTCTGAAAGGAACTCTTTGTTATTCAAACCCATAGTTTATATTAAAACCTTCATTTAGAAATGTAAAAGTTGGGGATTTAAAAAGGGACTGCAGCAGCCTTTTTAACTTCCTATCGCAGAGGAACATAAGAATATAATGAGCAGCAGAGAAACACCCATAGTGACTATGAATTGAGAGAGGGTTTAATCATCTAAGAACAAACTGAATACCAAAATGCATTTGATGATGTTAGTAAAATCTTCTCTCTGTTAATGCCTTTGATTTCAATTGATGACACTGGGGAAAGGGGACTATGCTGATTCTGTGTTTCTGCCATTTTGGGGTACGATCACCTACAGTGCAAAGTGACCTGGTACTCAGGAAAGAGAGGAACCCAGAAAATATTTAGGGGAGGCATTCCAAAGGAAGGGGTGGTACCGAAGTTATCCTTTTTTTTTTTATCTCAGGGACAATTAGAGTGTCCCCAAATCAAGTTGAGGAACAAATCGAAGGTGACAACTGAGTAGCTTTTGTAACAAGGGATGAGAAGCCAGGAGAATAGTGTCAAGGGCAGACCCTGCTCGTTCCAGAAGAAAGAATCTAACCAGGGTGGTCCCATTCCTTGGAGGGCATTCTAGAGAAAAACTGTCATGTGGTTGTGTTTTAGTGTGTTCACCAAAGTACACATTATTTCATTTTTAATTATTTTTCTTTGGATCAAACTTAGGCTATTATATTACAATTTTAAAAATATGTATGGATACAGGCTATAGTGCCTATAAATGCTACTTCAGGTTAGTAACATTTTACTTTATAACCTATTATTATAAAACAGGAGGCATGTTGGGTGTAAAAGGGTTGAAACTCTGTCATCGACCGCTGGCTGCTTCGTTGGGAGGGCCAAGGTGGATATGAGGCAGAACTTACAAATGACAGCCTCTTGGAGCCCCTATTTTCTTTGTTCTGCACCTAAATTTTTTAAAATTTGTAATATATTTTATGGATTTTTTTACAGAGAGGAGGGGAGAGGAATAGAGAGCTAGAAACATCAATGGGAGAGAAACATTGATCAGCCGCCTCCTGCACACCTGCCCCCTCCCCCCCAGGGGATGTGCCCACAACCAAGGTACATGCCCTTGACTGGAATCGAATTTGGGCCCCTTGAGTCCGCAGGCTGACGCTCTATCCACTGAGCCAAACCGGTTTTGGCCAGAATTTTTAAAATGTGAATTATTTTGCCAACATTTATAATTTCTTTAAATTTTACATGAAGACCCATAGTTTGGGCTCCTTGCAATAACATAGCATTAACGACTTTTAAATAATACAGGTTATTCTGGCAAGCCCAGCCCACACCCAGGGCCACATTCCGTGGAGGGAGGGAGGCTACTCCCTTGAGGTCCTGCAGACTTCGCTGACACCACCTGCTTGGCTTCGGGGACATCTGTGGTGGAATTGGCTTAAATAACACTAGAGGGGTTGACAGACGGACAGCCGGGGTGGAAGTAGCCTGAAAGATTAAAGGGGAGGAAAGGAAGCCAAAAACAGGACCGTGCAAATAATGATGGTGACAGAGTGCTGCTGGCCTCCCTCCTCCAGCCCAGGCCGTCCTTGGGAGTGTGGTGGGGAGAAGTCGGTTCCCAGAGCCTGCAGGGTGGAGGAGGAGTTAGAGCATCAGAATTTTTTTCCACCCCTTTCCAGCCCCACTAATTGATACAAGTGAGAGTAAGTGGTAAATGAACACTGAGAGCATCATAGAAGGGAAAAGGTGATCACCAGGGTGGCAGGAAGCTGAGAGCTGAGAGCTGCGTGGCAGAGAAGAAGGTGGACACATTGGTACCATTGTCACGATGGGTAGATGGAGAGTTGCGGTGTCCAAACCAAGGTTCTGCTCCTCAAGGAGCTCAGAGCATCACTAAGGTTTGATGTCTCTTCTCCCCTAGCATCTGGCCCTGGGCCTTCCCCCAGTCACAGGAGCCAACCCGAGATTTTCCTCAAAGGGCAGATCTCTCAGTGACCCTCAAACCTGAGGGTCACTGAGAGATCTGCCCTTTGAAAGTAGCAAGTAATCTCTGGGGTGACAATTTGGCACTACGTGAATATCCTGTAACCCAACTCTCTTTTACCCAATGATTTTCGCCTGGGTTACAAAATGATTTTTCTAATTCCATTATCCCCGGGCACAGTCCTGGCTGCCGGGGCACTCAGCATGGTGGAGACCACTCTCTACATAGGACACTCTGAAGGCGGGCACAGCCTTGCTCCCGGTCCAGTAACAGGAAGACTTGGACGGCGGGTTTATCCTACAAGCCTCTTGGTGATGCTACTGCCACTGTCCTTGTCAGGTTGCTCACTGCTCTCCGTCTCTTTCAGGCCAAGGCCGACTAGATGGAGCCCTGTGCAGCTTTTCCAGAGAGAAAAAGGTAGATTACTTGAAGAGAGCATACATAGCGGGTGTCAGGAATATCGAGATGGAATCTACAGTGTTTGCGGCCATGTGTAGACTCTGTGGTCTGAAAGGTAAGTCCTTCATGAATGCCTAGGGTGCAAGTCTCTTTTTTTTATAAAGTTACTTGCACTCCGAAGGAGAAGAAAAAGCTATAGATGCCTTTAGGTTGAATCCATGCCTTACAATTGTTTATAATATGGATTATCTCACAATGTCTTATGCGTAGGCAGGATATTATCCCCATCGTGCAAATGAGGAAGCCAAGCCTTAAGGGTCAAAAGCAAGTTGCCCAAGGTCACTAGCTAGTGGGTTATGTAGCTAGGAAGTGACAGAAAGCTCCACTTTCTTCATCCGGGTAGTGGCTGCTATTTTCTATTACAATTTAATTTATCAAGACATGACACAAATAACATATTTCAAAAATAGTCCACTACAAGACAAAATGTGAGTGGAGTAGTGGTTTGTTTTTAAAGTTAATTTACATGCATTTTTTGCTTTTTCCAACTTTCTATTTGAAACATTTCAATAATACAGAAAAATTAAAAGAATAGCTTAATAGATACCTATATGCTCTTTACCAAGATTCAACAATTTTTAATATTTTGCCAAATTTGTGCATGCTCTCTAAGTGTGTGTGTGTGTATAGCATTCATATATATGTATGTGTATGTATATAAAGCACTCCCATTTGCCTTTGCTCCTGAATCATTTATAACTGAATTGCAAACATCATGCCACTTAATTCTTATACCTCAGCATCATTTCCTAAGGATAAAAATATTTTCCTAATAACCACAATACCATATGAAAACAAAAAAGGCTAAAAAACGTAAAATAAGTTTCATAACATCATTTAACATCCATCCCATATTTAAATTTTTCTAAAAGTATCTTTTATAGATTTTTTCCTTAACCAATATCAAATTAACTTTATACATTATGTTACTTGATTGTTATATCTCTGTAATTATTACATCTAAGAATATTCACCTTTTCTTTTTTCTCAAGACAGTAGGTGTTTGTTTGTTTGTTTGTTTGTTTGTTTGTTTGTTTGTTTTGAGTCCAGGCTGTTATCTTGTAGAATATCCTATGTTCTAGATCTGCCTGTGTGGTTCATCATGGGGTTTTACTTGCTCTACTAGGCTGCATTTTTCTTGTAAAGTGAAAGTGAGGTCAAGTGACTTGATTAGATACAATTGTATGGCAAAAACACTTCAGAGTAATGGAAACTCTCCATTGCACCATATCAAGGAGATGTAATGTGAGGATGCTCCACTATTAGTAATTTCGAGTTGCATCTCTTGGTTCAAGTGGTAACTGCCATCTGACTCCATTGAAAAGCTAAAGTCTTCTCTTTGTAAGTAGCAAGTAGTCTCTGGGGTGATAGGTAATCGGGTACTGTGTGAATACCCTGTAACCCGGCCATCTTTTACCCAATGATCTCAGTCTGGGCTGCAAAATGATGGTTTTTCTCACTCCATCATTGTTCCTGCATTTATTAGCCAGCATTCTTCTTTAAGACAAGCTTTACATCCTCACACACATTTCTGCCTTTATCTCTTTTTTTCTTTTTGGTTGGGATAAGTCATTGTTGTATTGTGGATTTTGTTCAATTCATTGTGTTACAAACGGATCTGTCATTTTTTTGATACTCAAATTATCCCAAATTTGGTCAGGAAGAGGCCCCTCTATTGCACCCTCCCCCCCTTTTTTTTTGTCCTTTTGAAATAAATCTGTTAGCTCTTCAGGATTTTCTCACTTTCAGGTACAACAGGATGCCAAGGCACTGGTTGCATTTTCCTTACCTCACATCTGGAATCAGCCATTTCTCCAGCAAGTTCTTGTCCCTTTCAGTGGAGAATGATATTAAGAAACCTAATGGGTGCAGCACGTACTTTTATTTTTGGTGAAATTATTCCAATAGAAACACCAACCTTGGGCCAGCACCAAGAAAACTTATTGAAGTAAAACATAATTTTCATGAGCACTAGTCAGTATAACTATTTTTTCTGATTTTTAATTATTTTCATAGTCATCGTTTATATTTAATTTTTTTTTAATTTTTGATGAAAGAGAGTAAAGCTGCAGAGTGAGTAAAGTATTGTTTATTAAGTTGACTATGAAAGCCTCAGAAATATAGCATAATAGCACCAACTAAAATAATGGTTTTGATGTCCAAGAAAATGTTTAAGCAACATTTTTTTAGAATTTACAGTTTTGCATTTCACACAGGGACTTTTTTCCAGAAAAAAAAATCCATAAAATATGTCATTGATTCAAATGTGTTTTATAGTATGTCTGGAGTGCATGGCACAATTACAAGGCTGGCTTTTAATCAGATTTTGGCTGATAAGATTTATCTCGATCATTTTCTTCCTAAACAAAGAAGGCATTTCTTCTGTGCATCAGCAAGTGGCTTGAGTGCCCAAGCCCTGGGTGAATAGCAGTGGACACCACAGATAAAATCTCCGCCCATGGAACCTAGTGAGAGAGATGAACGACAAAGACTAATAGCTAATAACTTAGTGACACATCAGATGCTGAAGAGTGCTATGGCTAAAATAAGGCAAAGAAAGAAACAAAGATGACCAAAATAGGGGGAAAACCATAATTCTAAGTGGCATGATCAGGGAAGGATGCATGGAGAAGGTGTCATTTTAGAAAATGCCATGTGGACATAAAGTAAAGAGCAGCCTGGGGAACGCAAATCCACGGCCACGTGGCAGGAGCATGCAGGTGTGTTGGAGGGACTAGGGGTCCAGTGAGGCTGGAGGGGAGGGACAGCAGTGGAGAGGGGCAGGGGATGGCAGGTGCAGGTGGTGTGGCCACTGTGAGGAGCGTGACCTTCACTCTGAGCAACACGGGAAGTCATTGCAGGGCTTTGAAGAGAGAAGTGGCCAGGGAGGACTTAAGTTTTAACAGGACCACACAGCCTGCTAGGTTAGGAAGAGCCTACTGGGTGAAGGGCAAAGGCAGGGAGAACAAGAGGGCAAATGCAGCAGGCTGGGAGAGGTGGTGGGCCAGGGTGGGGGCAGTGGAGGTGGTGAGCAGTCTGAGTCTAGGTACATCTAATGGCAAAGCTAATGACGTTTGTTGACAATACCATGTGACTGTTGAGAAAAAGACAGGACTTAAGAATGATATCCGGGTTTTTGGCTCAAACATCTGGAGTTGGGAGATAGAAAATTAGATGAGGATTTGGGACTGTAGACATCAAATGGAGGCTAAGCAAGCAGATGGATTTATGAATCTAGAGTTTAGGCAAGAAGTTTGGGCTGGAGAAGTAAAATTGTGTGAGTTGACAGCATATAGCTGGCAATTAAAGCCATGCAACTGATGAGATGATAAAGAGAATGAGTATAGAAACAGATGAGAAAAGGCCCTTGGTTAGAAGTTAAGGGAGGTGAGGGAGATCCAGGAAAGGCGGCTAACGAGGAGTGGCTGGTGAAAATGGCAGAAACACATGGAGAGTCTCGTGTCCTGGCACCCAGAAAAGAAACCCAGTAAAGAGTTATAGCTCAATAATGCTTCATTCGATCACACTGGAATTTTTAAAATATATATTTTATTGATTTTTTTACAGAGAGGAAGGGAGAGGGATAGAGAGTTAGAAACATCGATGAGAGAGAAACACTGATCAGCTGCCTCCTGCACACCTCCTACTGGGAATGTGCCCACAAACAAGATACACGTCCTTGACCAGAATCGAACCTGGGACCCTTCAGTCTGCAGGCAGACGCTCTATCCACTGAGCCAGATTGGTTAGGGACACACTGGAATTTTAATTCCAATATTCATCCTTACAGTCAATGACTATGAATATACAAGCAAAATGTATGTGGTACTTTTTCTAAAATTACATTTAGAAAGACTTTACAGTTCAGAAGAAGAGATTAATTGTAGAACCGCTATCCTTAATTACTTCCATCTCCCAGAGTATGTGTACAAGCCAATCTTTGTGCTATTTAGGTGGAGGATGCAAATGCATCGTTGCCTTCTTTAGGTCATCATTCAAGCCCCTTTCAGAGAAACAATAGCACCTGATTTTCTCTGCACCGGGTAGTGAGAGTGGGAACCCCAGCCGGGGCAGCTTGCCCTTGTCTAAGAGCAGCCCGATCACACACAGCCACAGGAACACCTGGATTCAGGTGCTTCTGTTCCAGGAAATGCTCTTCGCATTTCTTTATTATGGAAACAGCAAAGTGGACACTTGGGTCACAGCTTCACCAATATGCAAATGAGCAGAATTTAGGAACCAGTTTAGTTAAACATAAAATACCTACGTATAAACATGCTATCCTGATATAAGTTTGGTGATGGCCTTCAGTTCTTTCTGAAGAGGCACAAATTGACAGCCACGGAGAGCTCAGGCTGGTGAACCCTGGAGTCAAGTCTGACTCTCTTAGAAAATGTTGCCAAAATCTCAGAGGAATTACTCTGTTAGGAGGATGTTTCTGACCTTGCTGCAAGTCCTTGACCTTGCTTTCGGCCACCTGCAGGCCGCTCCAGGATTATTCCAGGTCTGCTTGATATAGTTCCTGCCGCCTGCTGCAGTTTTCTTTCTCTGCTGCTGTTGGTAGCTGACTTCCGCCTTGCCCACAGCTGCTGCAGCTCTGTTGTTGAGCAGAGCCCTCTGCCAACATTCGCACTAAAGGTTGCATGCACCTCTGTAATTCTGGAGTTCTTTGGAGTATTTCTATCTGAATTTCTTTGTGGTGAAAACTCCACTGATTTGAAAGCTGAATTCTTGGTACACTGCCCCAAGAATATAGACAAAAGCCACATGCATATGATGCCACCATGTCCCTGTCTTTCATCACTTAGTAAGATCCTTCCTCCACAGCATGAAGCATGGAAAAGCTCTGTGTGAGCTAGAGAAGCTTGCTCGGGGCAAGGGCTGAGGAAGCCTTCACGAGCAACTGTTTTAACATAGAGGAAGTTGGAGAGGAGATCCCAATAGTAAGCGACATGGGGAAATATTTCTCACCTGACACCAAGCTCAGGGCCCCGCTGAGCTGGCCTCCCAGGCCCGTTCCCCATTCTCATCTCACCGCAGAAGTCATGGCTCAACAGACAGCCTTTTTGGATGGCCTTTCTGTCCCTTCATCACTGCCAGCTGACTGAGCCTCGCCTGACTTCACACTAACGTGATGATGGCTAATGGCTTTACTTTATAAATAACAACTTTTTATTTAAACAAAGGTCTTCTAGAGACCCCATTGTCCTAACTCAGAGGGGTCACTCACTGAGTTTGGGCCTTTTTGCGTCCACCTGAGACAAGGAGGTCTTGGATCCAAGTGGATTACCGCTTCTTATCTTTATGATTAATAAGGGAATCTCACCATACATCTCACCCCATCAGAGAAGCCATGACTGACTGCCTGAACTAAATCCACTCACATTCATTCTACTCACGCGTTCTACTTCACTTCTCTGCATTGCACTGGCCACTATAGACTGTATTTTGAGTTTCTTTATATATTAGCTTACATATTACTTTACATATATTAGTGCATGAAGGTATGTATGTACCCTGTTTCCCCGAAAATAAGACAGTGTCATATATTAATGTTTGCTCCCAAAGATGTGCTAGGTCTTATTTTCAGGGGATGTATTTTTCCATGAAGTAGGTCTTATTTTCGGAGGATGTTTTATTTTCGGGGAAACACGGCAGCATCTCCACCCAATGTAAGCACCAGGAGAATAGGGATGTTGTCTGTCATTTTCTTGCTTCATCCCCAGCACTTAGAATGATATCTGCCATGTGGACATTCAGATATTTGCTAAATGATCAAACACACAAATGAAAATAGTGGCTACTCGACTGTTATTTACCATGGAAAATGGCTATAGCGAATTCAACTGGTTCCTTGCGTTCCCAGGCCTCATCAGTGGCTTGGAATGATTACAGAGTGCCTCTCATCTGTCCAAACAGGAACAGACAAAGCCTTAAGTTTAAGCCATCCTTTTCCTAGAAAGTTCAAGTGATATTTCTGCTTTATCTGTACCCCTGAATCTCTTGCTATTTCATTGGTGGACAAACTGTTAGAAATGTGTTATCCTGATCTCATTATCATGAAAAGAGTAGTGGGGTCCAAAGCCGCATTAACAAAGATTCGGGAAGGGGAACAGTGTCATTCACGAAATTATTCTACCCTGAAAGGCTGAATCTCCAGAATACTGGACATGTCCTGTCCAATGCTGCATGAATGCATTCACCTGTGGTTTCATACGATGCACACATCCGTCCCTCTCTTAGAGCAAAATCCATTTTAATTACACCCCTGACATTCTGATTAAAGATGATAATCTTTCTGCACTGCGAAATTGTGATAAGTATGTTCAATTTGTATGCGTTTTTAAAAGACAATGCTGCCTTCTGACACACCCTTGCTTGCATGGCACTATATGAAACCTAATATTTATCTGAGATTAGGTTCTGCTTAAATCCTCTTTGTCTTTGGAGTTCACAGCACTGGCTGTGGTTTCTCTTTAGGGTAAAGGAAGAATTCAGTGTTATTTCTTTTGGCAGGCGCTGGTGACTCGGGGGGATACATTCAGACTTCCTAATATTACTTTATTACATTTCAATGAAAGGGAGCAAAATCGTGCTTTAATTCCATTTTTATGTCCTTGGTGCTGGTCCCTGCAATGAAGGATATTGGGCTTTTAGGAACTGCACAGTGATCACTGATAAAGTAAAAAGGATTTTATTCAGTCTGGGACTGGAGTGTTTCTTACCTCTAAAGTGGAGGAAAATCGGGGTTTTGAAATGTTATTTTATAAGAGTGTGGGGCAATCAATTGCAGCTCTCTTCACCCTCGTCAGAGAACAAGGAACTGGGGCTCAGAGAGGGTCTCACAGTTACAAAGTCGCTGAGCTGGCGTTTGAATACAGCTCTGACCCTCTTCCCAGCAGCCTCCCAGGGAGACACAGGTTCATAGCCTCTGTTCAGAATAACAACAACAAAAAAGCAGATGTTTCTATTTTAAAAAGTTGTGAACAGAGGGTTGTGCTATTTTGGCAAACTAACCCTAAGGGCTAAGCACATACCCAGAGAGTTAGTGTTGGAATCAAAGTGTTAAATTGATATGTATTCCTTAGTATGCATAGTAGTTATTTTGCCAAGAAAATCCGTCATTGTATCTGGGAAACCAGGTATAAATGGCTAGTAATTCATTTATTGCTTTTACAAAGACAACATTTAACAAAATGGTTTCTTTTTACTTTCTTGGGTTTTACATATTTTCAATCAAGATCAGCATCTATAGTTTTATTTGATTCATTTTCATTCTACTCTTCTTCCCTCTATTCCAGTCCTCCCTGCCCATTACCAACCAATCACCCATTAGAGAAACATGTAGGGCCACAGCACAGCCCTTTGTGGGGTTGGCATTGCCTTTGACCCATCCCTCCCCTGCTCTGCCCTAGAGAGACATCTGGGCTCCCGGACTGGAACCCCTACTCCCAGCACACCAGGCTCCCTCCTCTGGCCATCCTGACCCATTACTGGTTGGAAGTCCAGCATCTAGCAGAGGTCAAGTCCCCAAGGTTGCAGCTGAACCTCATAGTCCTCACACCAACTAGATGATGTGAGACACTTAAGCTGAGAGTGTGGGCTTGGGAGAGAGATGCCTCAGAGATCACCTACTCCTTTCTCGGATAAAGAAATGAGGCCTAAAGAATATATGTGACCTGCCTGAGGAAACACAGCTGGGTCGAAACGGGTGGACTAGAACAAGATCTCCTGTCTCCTCACCCCCATTTCCTCCACTACCCCATCAGGCATGAAAGAGCAGCATATTTTATCTATTGACAGATTTCTCATACTCTTCTTTTTTTAAAGGCATTAACAGGAGCTTTCAATAAAAGATGAATGTTTACTATAACTTAAGCAAGGTAAAGAGAATAAAGAGCACATATTTAAGGGAGTAGCTGGGCATTTCTCAATACCAAAGAGGCTACCTGGGAGTGCAATGCTAACTCTAAAGACTTCTATTTAGTTCTGAGTTTTCTGGAGGCCAAGTTGAAAATGGAAACGCATTGAGTTACACAAAACTCATTATCTAATTTAAAAAATAAAAAGCATTTGAGGTTTACCATAAAAACTTTATCTAAGGGTTAAACTTAAGTGAAATTATCAGCCATATGATAGTGGACAGTGTACTCAATAACACTTTTATAAAAGATATGGGATGATTCTTGATAGAGTTGATGCTAAATCTTGGTTTTGTCTAATTCTGCATTTCTTTGGAAACCTAAAGTACTAGAGTCCAGGTTTGCACATTTGGTGTAACTTGATTTGATTCAGGATAGAGTTGAAAGTCTTTAAAGCAATAGTTCTCAAATAATGTCCAAATAACTTAACTGGGAAGATTTTTTATTTTATTATTATAAAAAATCAATAATTTTTTACAGAGAGGAAGGAAGATTAGAAACACGGATGAGAGAGAAACATCGATCAGCTGCCTCCTACACACACCCCATTGGGAATGTGCCTGCAACCAAGGTACATGCTCTTGACCGGAATTGAACCTGGGACTTTTCAGTCCGCAGGCTGACGTTCTATCCACTAAGCCAAATCAATTTTGGTGGGGGAGATTTTTTAAATGCAGATTCACACCCTGGCTCAGTTGGAGGGTTCAATCCCCAGTTGGATATACATGGGAGCCAACTGACTGATCTCTCTCTCTCTCTCTCTCTCTCTTTCTCTCTTATCAATATACATATCCTTAGGTGGGGATAAAAAATAAAAGAAATAAAATGCAGACTCACTGCCCTCTCCCCCTCTCCCCCTGACTCTGCATATCAGGGACAGAGGCGGGGTTCTGCATTGTTAACAAGCTCTGGTTTGGATGCAGGCAACCAGTGGAGCACATTCTGAGAGACACCAATCGAGAAGAACAAATTGTTTCTAGGCTGCTTAACTTTGATCAGCCCTGTGAATATGAATTTTCTCCACTTAGTTGTTGATTCACAGACAACAGACTGATGACTCAGGGAGACAGAAGCAGTGCAAAGGCTCTGGGTTGTTGAGATGCCTATGCTTTGTACACCAGGCATACAGGGAGCAAACATGGGTCTGCCTGGTGAACGCAAAGCTTGAGGGGTGAAGGGGGCCAGAAGTAGAAGAGGAGCTGGCACAGAGCAGGCTGGGAGCGCATGAGCAAGCCTGGGCTGCTTTGCCACTTTCTGAGGCCCAGCCTGTCTGGGCTCTGTTGTCCATGGGGGGATCTGTGGCTGGCCTTGCTGTCTTTGCCTGCAGTTCATGGGAAACTTTCCTGGAAATCCATTCAGAAAGTTGGAGTGAAAGCAGGGACCATGGACTCCTAAGGATTCATGGGTAGGCTTCAGAGGCCCTGACCCTCCCCCTGAAATTATACACAAATATTGTGTGTGTGTGTGTGTGTGTGTGTGTGTGTGTGTGTGTGTGTGTGTAGTTTTGTGAAAAGAGATTCACAAAATACACAACTTTCATCAGATCCTCAAAGGGACCACAAACGATCTCACAGAGCTGACAATTGTTGAGAGAGCCCCATGCTGCAGAGGCCTTGAGCTCCGTGTTTGTGCTGAGGTGAGTTCCCAGCACACTGCAGAACTGCCGTCAGTTAGCTGACCACCTCTTGGTGACAGCCAGGTCACTAAGTGTCCCTCTGCAGAAGCCACCCTCCCTGCCCAATCTGAGGATTCTGGTAGTAAAGTTGTCAGACTTGATTTTGACAACTGGTGTTGGGCAATTAATCCGCTTTCGTTGCTCACGGAAACAGTAATTTCAGGTGACAAGACTGTTATGTGCTGCTTGTTAATGGGGCCTCTGGGGTCGAGAAAACACCACTGAGCTTGCTCTGCCCTGTTCTTTCCCATCTCTGGCCTCACCCTGGAACTCTCCAGATAAAATGTTTAGTCAGCTCCCACTCTGAAAGCTACAGAGGGCGGTTTCCTTTCATCCCTCTTCCAAGGGCAGGATTAGAGAAAAGCTTGCGGCTGCCAGCCCAGGCGGCCTCCACAAGCTTGCTGATCATTAACTTGAAAAGCTGGGGGAGTTTTCTAGCCCTTCCATTTGCTTGTTTACCCGTCCAGCCAAGTTGTTTTTACAACGAACTGAGTTTTGAATAAAGAGGGTCCCAGGCGATGAAATATTTGGCTCAGTGCAAGTCGTGTATTTCCATTCCTTTTCACGTCGCTTTGACCGATGGGTCAGGGCAGGTCTGCCTAATGGTTCACCACGTGCCAGCTCAGGTGACAGGTGGATGGAAGGGAGGTAACGCTTCTTAGCAGTTTAGGAAGCTGGGAATTGGGTGGCTATTTACTAGCTGTGCATACTGGGCCATGTGTTTGACCTCCCCAAGCCCTCATTTCATCATCTGTCAAAAGGGGATAAAAATAATAGCTAGCGCATGGGACAGCTGTGAGGACTAAGTGGTATCGTAAATGCCTGGTGGATAGCAAGAGCTCAGCGAAACAGAAAAGATAGCATCTGTTATAAATACAATTCATTTCTCCTTTCCAAATCCAGATCTTATAAAGAAGTCTGAAATAGTGGAGAGGTTAAAGAAATAAATATAACACTCCAGTCCAACTTTATCTCCATGCCCTCGAAGCTTGTTAACATAGCCACGTCTCATCCCATCAACCCTGAAATCCTTTTCTAAAATGCTGCGGACGAAGATAGAGATGATTACACTATCAGTTCAGATGGCTGACACCAATTTCATTGTGTATGACCACATTGCTTGAAATCAAGGATTTCATGCGAAACTGACAATCAAGAATTTGTAGGAGACCTGCTTTCTCTCTCTGGTTCTCCTCGATGAAACCAGCCAGACACTGCTATCATGGTATTTTTCACTAGAGTTTCAGCAGTGTTTCTGCTTTGTTGTTGTTAGCAAAAGGTGTCTATTCTTTTTCCCTATTTCCACATCTATCATGGGATTTTATTCCCACACTCCTTAGAAACTAAATGCTAATAAATTTGCTCCTTCGTGGAGTTGGTTCCTAACTTAATTTTGTTAAGTTCAGATTTTATTTTAGAAGTCAGTCTAATGATTAAACATTTAAACTCCTGCACTGTGACATTTGGAGTTTTAAGTATTTCCTTGAATATTTTTCTTCTCAAATTTCATGAGGGTTCCTACTCACATTTATTGTTATTTCCTTAGGTCTGCATTCATAGCTTTTGTTTTATTGATTGATTGATTGATTGATTGATTTTCATTCATAGCTTTTATACTTACTTTAATCTTTATTTTAGCAAGACCTCAGCAGGCAAACTAAACTTTGCACCAAGACGTTCAATGTCATGTAGGAACAATGGCCAGCCCTCCAGTTATATCTTCAAGTAGGAAGAGCCTTGTCTAACGGGAAATAGGAGAGAAAACTGGAGCTCTGTGTGTCTTGAATGGCAAGGATCTCTCCTTGTTCTTGATAGGCTTTCCCTTAATCTACCAGTTGTAGAGGCAAGGGGAACAGAGAGTGCTTGAAATTATTTCCATTGACTTATTTAGATGGGGTGTTTGGTGAGAGTCCATAGAAATATGGGTTGCATCTAGATGACAGAGAAAATAACCCAAGGTACATGTATTGGGGACACTGGGATGTCTGGCTACTGTTTCTATACAAAAGATGAACCCATTTGTGCAGTAATGGTGTTGCTTGCCCTCCTAGCTGCTGTGGTCTGTGTGACACTCCTGGACAGACTTGAATGTGACCAGATCAACTTGCCCCATGATATTCTGGTGGAGTACCAGCAACGGCCCCAGCTCCTCATCTCCAACTTCATCAAACAGCGGCTTGGACTTCGTGGCCAGACGTCATAACTGGGCAGCCCAACTCTTCCCTGCAAGTTTGTAGTTCAAGCTGTCGTGTTGACATCATATATCATTTGTGGCATTTTCATAGAGTTCTCCTCCACATGCTAAAATCACAATAGGGTGATTTTATAAAAACCCCGTTTCTCCTAAAAAATGAATTTTTCTTAAAAGAATTTAATACATTTGTTAAGTTCAGATTTTATTTTAGAAGTCAGTCTAATAATTAAACATTTAAAACTCCTGGACTGTGACATTTGGAGTTTCATATGCAGCATTAATTAAGCTTACATCAAAGTAGATCAGCCATTTGTAGACACGGTTCCCAGTCACTGTTTCAGAAACCGGTCCAGAAATTCATAATAGAATGTTGTCAGGCACTCTAGGTGTTGGTCAAGTGACAAGAATAGATCATGCACACTCAAAATATTTACAGGAAAAAAAAACTGTGAGAGTAAGATAGGTCTATATTAAAAAGCAACCCTTTGGGAAATATGGCATACTTCTTCTTCCCCCTGCATGATCTCAGCACACCACGGAGTGGGATTAGAGGCTTACGTTTGCTTATGTTTGTGGTTTTATCATGAAATGTAATCACGTTTATTTTCAAATGAAAACCCTCAGTAATGCAAAGGAAGATTCTTGTTTTTCTTCAGAAATCACAAATGATTCAATCACCTTCTAGCAATTTTTTCCTTTAAAGGAGATATATTTTGAAGAGGCTGTATTTTTTATGCTATTTCCATGTTTACCTAGTAAATGGAGGAATTAATCACAACTTTAGACTTGAGTTCAAAATGTTAAAGCCTTCCTTTTGTGTGACTTTGAAGCAGGTCCTGCCCACACCCTGCCTGTCCTCCTATTCAGTCAGACCCTCTGGGAGGCAGTGTCCCTCGGAGGGTGCCCATGCGCTCTGAGTTGATGCTCCTGGGGGGGGGGGGGAGGCTTGTCTAAAGCTGAAACACTTAAAGAGTTGGGGAGCATGAATGAGGGAATGGGTGCAGGAGGGCTAACAATCTTGTATAGTACGTCACATTGTGTATATATATTTATATGGTTGTGACTCAAATAAAGTTTAATTTCAACTAGATGGAGATTATTTGCATCTTTTGACTCAATGACAATGAACAATCCCCTAAGACGTACATCAGTTTGGGAATTTCTTTTGGCAACAGATACGTTTGGAGCACAATTGTAAGGTACCCCAATAGCTGACCAAAGATCAGAGCTAAAAGTCAAGTAGAGTATTAGTGGCATCATTAGGAGAGTATGCACTTTGTCCCATCTTGTGTAGCCCAAGTGGGAATAACCAAAATGCTCTTCATAACCTTTCAAACCCCAGAAGTTTGAACTTCGTTCTTGTCAGCTCCTAGAAAATCTTTATTTCTGTTTTAGAGAGAAGAGGAGGCTATGGGAGAGGCAGAAAAATGAAAAATTATGGTCAATCGTTTTGTCAACTCCTGACTGGGCGCGTGTGAGCCTGTGCAGTGCATCTGCATAGGTTCGTGTATATGTTTTCATGGTATCAGCCGTATAAGCCAGAAACTTGGAAGCTTCTCTGGCCATTCAGTCTCCTTCTTTCCTATTCCAGTCAATTACCAAGACCTGTTAGTTGATTCTCGTAAATACTCTCTATTTGTTCACCAATGGAAAGCCTTCCTGGTCCTCAAACAAATCTCCATTTACAGCCGTGACCAGCTCGCCTACTTCCATGTTCCACTCCCAAATACCAGCGCAGTTGAAGTTTAATGATTACTTCTTGGTCCAAAATAGACTAAATAACTTTCCCTGGCTTATTTTTACCCAGGTATAGAATATTATTTAGTACTTTGTACCCTGTAGGTATTTAATAAGGACTATTAAACTACCAATCTCAACAACGTCTCAGTCAGTTGGAATTTTCTTTCTTTCTTTTAAAAATATAGCTCTTGACATTTGGGACTCGTTTTGCAGAAGGCTGATAACAACCTATGGACCCACTCTGCAGGAAAAGGCACATTCCTATGTCTACCCCTGAACTTGCATATAATTTCATGAGTCCACATACCTTCCTCAGGCTGGGTCATGGCAGGATACCTGTGTCCTCTATCAAAGACCACAGTGCCTGTGAGTGGCCCCTGCCACATCCCTGCCTTCTCTAGCTTCTTATCATAACTCGTCCTCCAGCCCCCTTAGATCAGGGCTGGTTGTTCCCTAAATCCTGCTCACCCTTTGTAAACAGTCCCATCAGTAAGTTCTGTCAGTTCCCCAGTTTAATTGTGCCACTCGGTTCCTGCTGGGAACCAGAACACATTGAAGAACCCGAAGATTTTTGGAAAACCACTGACTTGAGAAACTGAAGTCATTCTCTCTGAAGATCTCTCTGTGACAATATTGTTTTCTACTGCAAAACAGAAGTTAGGATTTTTGTTTTTAAGCTGGCAAAGAACTGTTAAAAAGGTAATCCTCTATAAAAATATGTATTCTTGCATTTAAAAGTCCTCATCGAACTCACCAGGGCTTGTAGCTTGAGAAAAACACGGGTTTGATGTATTTTCCTAGCCGGGTGCCGGGCGTCACTTGTATGATAGAATTGAAAGCCTGAGTCAAAGATAGATAAATGGCCTCTATTGCTTGCTTCCGAGCTACGGGTCCCATCACTCTGTCACGGAAGGAAATTGAAGTTGTCTGGCACATACTGCACTGCAGACAGCCGCAGCGTTCCTCGTCAGGACCCTGTGTGCCTCTAGATGTCTATGCGCAAATTTATGTTTTTGAAGATTTGATCTACAATCTTCACTTCAGGATTAGAGATAAGTACACTAATCTTCGGTTATTAGGCTCTCCCTTTGTCTCTTTAAAAAAATAATAAAGGAAGCAGGATTTTTCCCACACCTTCCAGGACGTTCTCTATCTTCTAAGAATCCTGAAATGATATCCAGAGCCTCCGCATCCCAGTGTCTCCTAAGGTGAAAACTGAAAGTACATATAAATTTCAACCTGCTTTATTATTTGTTTACTTAACAGTTTTCCATTTCTCAGCTTCTTTTTTTCCCCCTTTCAAATAGGTGGTACTCAATATAGAATCAATTTAACATTTATTTCTCTGAAATTGAGCATAGCAATTTTCCCTTGAGAACAAAGCCCCACCATTAAACCACTTTTTCCCCTCTGAAACATTACACATGATTTAAATGTTATTTTTTTCATAATATAGCATATATTTTAAAATCATCAGGCAAGAAACCTAGAAATGAATATCATACATTTTATAGAGAACTAGTCAAAATTATCCCACCAAAAGATAGTATGTCTTAGGGTTATGTCCATTTTTTTCTAAATGCCTAAAATGTCTTGGAAATGTCTTATTCTCTATAATACCTTAATTAATGACATTGTGAAGCATTGGGCATGTCAGTGTTAGAGAAACTATCTGAATAATCTGATTTTTTCCATCCCTTGTCAGAAAAGGAAAAACAGGTCTTTAAAAATATGGATTATTCTTTTCATTTTCATATTAATTTATTTTTTATCTGAATTTAAGGTCCTTTGCATTTATATTTCTTCAGACACCACAACCAAAAACAAACACTAAACAAAAACCAAACCCAACAAAACACTGGAGCAAAGAAAATGTCACCAAATTCCCACTTGCTCTGGGTAAATAATCAGCAGTGACCACCAGTCCACCACTCAGATCTGTTTCCTATACTTCAGAGTCCTCCCATCTCCCTCCTTCCATCGGGACTCGGGGGTTTCACCTGTTACAGAGCTGGTTCCGTGATTAATTTAAGGTTGCAATCCATGGACCCACTCCAAGTAAACAGCAAAGGCTGAAACAGACATATTTGTAAAGGACTTCATGCAAGTTGCAACACGAGGTATTCTGAGAGAGCAAGACAGTCAGTTCCTTTAAATAACTCACAGCATATTAAGTTTGAGGCACTATGACAAATATGTGGCTAACTGTAATTAAAAATATGATCTGATAGACTCCAAAAGAGAGATAGAAATAAAAGTGCTTTGAGAATTCAATAGAAGGAATAAGCATATGAAAAGGGAAGGATTTGAAAGGTTTCTTGGACAGGGTAGATATTTGAGATGATCTTTATTTAAGGATCATAATTTTGAAAGACTTCTGGGGAGGATTTTGCTATCAAACAGAAAAGACATGAAATAAGAAAACAAAGGAAAATTTAGGGCATATGACCAGAATAGTAAAGAATCTTGTTTGGCTGGGTCTGGAACGGTAATTTGGGGCTCTATTATTTGGAACCTCAAAAGTCAGGTTAAGGAGATTGGACCTCATTCCTCCACAAACGGAAGTGGTTGAAAGGCATAGAGCAGGACTGATCAGAAGTTTATTGGAACGGGAGGAGGAGGAGCAAGGTTGAGATAAAGTACCAATACCAAGAAACTGTGCCTGGGTTTGGATGACCAAGACTTGACCTTTCACGGTATTCCAAGTTAGAGGGAGGGCAGAGATGGGCTAAAGGTAAGCTGAGGCCACCAAAGACATCCTTTTCTTGTTAGGCCCGTCAGCTCCCCTGCTTGTGAAGGTCAATGCCTTCACATTTTCACCTGAGAAATCAAGCAGTTAACATATTTCAGAATAAAAATTCCCTCCTCAGGTGGAGTTGGTGTGTTCTCAAAGTCTTTCCTTTTGTTAAAAGGCTCGGGGAAAGTTCAGACACGACAGAGCCGGAGCTGCAGCTGTGGGAGAGATGGCATTTAAAGGGCTGATGAGTGAGAGATGTCAGCGATGATCTCAGCATCTATGCAGATAAAACGCTTGATGGCTTTGTGACTAATCAAAAATCAGCTCACCCAAAAGGATACAAAGTTCAATACACTATAAAGTAAAGGCTTAATACAATTCTGACACATGCTACACCGTGGATGAATCTGGAGGACATTATGCTAAAAGAAATAAGCCAGTCACAAAGGAACAAATGCTGTAGGATTCCACTTATGAGAGACACTTTAAAGGGTCAAATTCATCCAGAAAGTAGAACAGAAGTTACCAGGGGCTGAGGGAAGGAAGAAAGGAGATTAGTGTTTCATGGGTGCAGAGTTTCAGCTGGGATGATAAAATGTTCTGGAGTTGGGTGGTGGTGATGATTGCACAATAACGTGACTATACCTACTGCCACTAAACTATACTCTCAAAAGAAATGGTAAAATGGTAAAAACTCCTGTATGCATATTTTACTACAATAAAAAAATAGCAAACCCTCAATTCTAATTTATTAACTTGCAGGGAGAAAGTCCACAAAACGTGGCCCGATGGCTCATGCCGGCTGGTTGGCATGCCTATGGGGGTTTCTTTGTTCTACGGGAGTGAAATGATCTAAGAAAGCTGCTTAGTACGTGAGGAATCAGAGCAGAGGAATCGGGCATGGCAACGGCTACCAGGAGAGAGGCAGTTTTGCCTCATGCTCTCATCTTCGTTATAGGAATATGCCTGCCAAGGAGACCTGAGTCTTCGCAGCAGCCAGTCTGGGCACCCTTCCTCGAGACAGCAGCGCCAACCACAGTTATTTTGCAAAACACAGTTCATCAGAGTCAGGAATGCAGTGAGGAAATATGACTGACACATCAGAGCTATAAAAAAAGAATGATTAAATCTAAAATATTCACTAGAGAACAGAGAAGCGTGACACCAGGGAGTATTTCTGCAGGATTAAAGCCTGCGACTTTCAAATGAGATTTTCTTGCACCAGCCCAATATGCATTGCCCTTGGCGTAAATGCTTGGGTGGCCCAGTGACAGTAGAAGACCAATTAATAATGCTATTTTTCTTTTCCGATTGGTGAAGCACATATGGGAATCCGTAGGATCACAATATGCTGCCAGAGAAGGAGAGTAACTGGTACAAAGCGGAGGAAGATAATAAGAAAAAAACGAACGTAAATACCGAGAGGGAAGGAAGACTGGGAAGAAAGGAAGACGGCTGTGAAATACTGTGATGAGAGGGACCAAGTCTACTGAGAGTTGTGCAAAATGGAGACCTAGACACCAGCTATATTCTGTTTTTGAAAGAACTTCGAAAACATAATGACACAGAAGTTGACATTTAAGAGGGAGGGGTAAAAAAAGTATGAGACATTTTTCCAGCAAATAGAAAACTAAATATTAAAAAAAAAAAATCCCTCTGCCATGCAAAACATCCAGATCTGGATAAACCACTTTACTAAAGTAAAGAAACTTTAAAAAATATCTATAATAATAAAAGTCCGATTGAGTAGTTACAACAGAGATCACATGACCTCAAAGGTGAAAACCCTTACTATCTAGCCCTCCATAGAATAAGTTTTCTGACTTCTGTTCCTTGTACCTAGAGACACGAGGGTTATTGGCCACTGGGGTGGCACAGGGTGAGATGCAGGTTCTGTGCACAGCGAGATGAACTGCAGACTCCCCCACACATGAAATGATTCTGTTCTCTTAAAAGAATGGGCTGCGGGAAATCTGCCTCTCTGCACAGGGCATGCATGAGGAAACCTGTTCACCTGTGAGCCTGCTGTGGATGAGTTACTCTGAGCTTGACAGCCACTACGTGGACTTACACTGCCCACCATGAAAGCAGCCTGTGGGCTCAGGATCCCACTTTCAGAGACATTTTTGCAATACTTCCAGCTGTGCTGTAAATGAAGTGTCACCAGCATTTCCTCCCTGTGGTTTCTGTGCATCTTTTCATTCACTGTGGTAGACTCCTGTGTGGTCCAAGCCAACACCCCAGGTGACAGTTGATGTTAATGTTCTGGTTACAAAGTTGATATGCTTGAAGTGATCTGTCCCTAACCCCAACTTCCTTATTTTCTATTACTTTTAATGCACAATATTACAGTGTGCAGGTTTTTTTTCATATACCCATACACCAATGTTCCTTTTGGAAAACCTGAATGCAGTAGAAACATCCAAATTCAGATACGTTGTGTTGAAATATTTTATTTCATTGAATAATGGGTTTGGATTTTTTTTTTAGTAGAATGATTAGACTAAGAATTTCTGCCCATTATATTGGTTAAAGGAGTCAGAGACCATCCAGATCCAATGATGGGGGGTGGGGGGAGACAGGGAGAGACAACAGTGGGGCTTGCTTGCTGGGTGGCATGGTTCCTCAAGGTTGTCTTTGGTGACAGCTACCAAAGTGGACATGTGGAGTGTGGAGAATGTGTTTCTTTCCAAATGAAGGATGGATAAGGTGTGAGTCCCAGTGACTGAAATGAACAGAGGCAATGGTCTGGCATAGAGAGATCTGGGAGGAACTGGGGTAGACTGTTGGCAGAACTCCATGCAGGTGATTGGTGGCAGATGAGTGAAGGTGGGCATCACAGGAGCTGGAGGTTTGGTTGACCGAACACAACCTCTGTGTTCTGGAAGACCACAGGAGCAAAACCATCACCAAGGGACCAGAGAAGCATCCACAGACAGGACCTGGGCACAGGGTGACGGGCTGACAAGAGGAGCAGCAACCTCAGGGCCTCAACGCCGAGTGAGGGGAGCGTCCTTCTCACCCCCTGTTGGGGATCCAGGTTGATCACAGATTCTGGAAGAGCACTAAGTGTCCTAATTGGGATTCAGAAGCACCTCATTTGGACAAGAGGAAAGGAGAAGCTAGAGGCAGGCCAGTCATCACACCTTTACTTTTAGGAGTTATGCTTCTTTTCATCTCTATGTCTGCTTGCCCAGGGCTTCCTTTGTAGGTGAACCTGCTCCCCCAAACCTCTAAGGGAACTTTGCAAGAGGGAAAGGAATACATGAATTCAGAGTTCAGTTTTCCTCCTTAAGTGACAAGGATCAGAGACTCCACTGATACCCACTTTCACTTCACCTCACACCTGATTTACTCTAAATAACTATAAATGGCTTTCTCCATGCCCTCTTTCCCCAGATACCATCCAACTTGTACGCTGTTCTCATATTAGCCTTCCAGAGAACTTTGTCCCTATGCTCAACAAAGCTTTCACTCTTTTGTAACATCATGATAAAGATTAAATATCATAGGCTGTTAATTCATAGGTCCATAGGCTGGCATCTGAGAAGGAGGGGGCTAGGTTAGAGGATGATGAAAGGGAAACTCACAGATACCAATAGTTACTGTTTTCAAGCTTTAATAAGCCTGAAAGGGTACAAAGAAACGTCTGAATAGTAAGTATATCATGTCCTTCCTCATGGCACAGACCAAGGAGGTGACAATAGTTGGTCAGCAGTACCGGGTCAGAACAAAAGGGCTCCCAGAAATTTATCTTCCCTTCTGGAAGGGCACAATCACGCAGGAAAAAAAAAAATCCAAAGAAAAAAACAAAACAAAAAAAACACCTCTGCTACCTAGTAAAACATCTCAACAAGCCACACCACTTAGAACAAGCATCCATGCTTAAGGTTTGAGTTCTGGGTCCCAACATCCTTGCTGCATAATTATCCTACTACCTTTTTTTTTTTTTCCTGTGCCTTCCCACAGGTTATTCATTTCCTTTCTCTAAACCTGTGTAGAGGACTAGGAGATTTTCCATTTCTCCACAGAGATGTTTTCTGAGGATAATCGTGGTCATGCTCAACCACAGATGTCTTCTGCAATGTGTGAGTTTTAGGTTTTAACTTCAGACACATATGCCACAGAAGAAGTCTACTATAAACTCCCCCTACTCTACAAACCTTTGGGTCCATTCAGACCCTTTCTGTTCCCTTCACTTCCTGGTTCCTCCTTATTCCTGTGCACCTGGTGGAAAGAGACAGGAGGGAAGGTGTGAAATGCCAGCTTGATCCCAAGTCCCAAGAAGCTGAGGGATTGGATCACATCCACCAGGGAAGCAAGTATGGCAAGAGGTGTCTGCTTCATACTTCTCTCATAGCTACTGCCTTTTTCTTGTATTTTTTTTCCTCTTAAATGTGTGAGACGTTTTATCTCCTCAGCCAAATTCCTAGCATACTTTAGGAAGAGAAAGAATTTATTTTAAACTATGTCTGTTTCTACCTTGTCTATTTCTTTTTTTACTCAGGGTAGCTATAGATAATTGTTGGCCATAGGCAAAGCAAAATTCATACAGATCACCCATCTGTCCATTAATCCATCCATTCATCGAGTCAAAAAACCTTTATCAACTGACCCCAATCCACCTCACATCCCTGCTGGGTGTTGCCCATCACAGGAGACAGTTTATACAGGTTTGAAACCCTTAGATTCCCAAGCCTGATATATTGCACCCTATAAAAATCCATATTTAAAAATCATTATTCCAAAAGTAATACTGGCTTGTGATACACATTAAAACAGTATTGAAGGGCATAAAGGAAAAGTAAAGCATCCCTAATCGCCACTCCACCAAACTTCCCATTTCAATTACCCAACAGTAACAGTTGCCAACAGCTCCTTATATATCCTTCCAGAAATGTGCATTCTTTTTGTACATAGGGAGGGTCATTCTCTAGGTTCTTATCTGTCGCTACTGCCTGATCTTCACCTATGCAATATATCTTGATTTTCTTTTCAAACACCATACAATGTATCCACTTAAAGTACATAATTCAATGTTTTTAGGAAGTTGTACAACCATCACCACAATCTTTAATATATATATATATATATATATATATATATATATATATATATATATAATTGATTTTAGAGAGAAAGGAAGATGTGAAAAAGAGATAGAAACATTTATGATGAGAATCATTGATTGGCTGCCTCTTGCATGCCCCCTACTGAGGCTCGATACCACAACCCAGGGATGTGCACTTGGCTGGAATCGAACCTGGCACCCTTCATTCCGTAGGCCGACGCTCCATCCATTGAGCCAAACCAGCTAAGGCAATCCTCATTCTTTTTAATGGCTGCAGAGACTTTATTCAGTAAATATTTGTTGAATGAAATTAAACCCTAGGTTTGGACTGAGAAAGCAGGGAGAAGAACAAATTGTCTAGAAACATTGAAATGCAGAAGCCCTGAGGCTTCTACTTTAATGACAGTTTTAAGCAACAGTGTTAGGGTGATATGACAACATGGATAAGAAAATACTCCCTTCGCTGAAACCAGTTTGGCTCAGTGGATAGAGCGTCGGCCTGAGGACTGAAAGGTCCCAGGTTTGATTCTGGTCAAGAGCATGTACCTTAGTTGTGGGCATGTCCCCAGTTGGGGGTGTGCGAGAGGCAGCTGATTGATGATTCTCTCTCATCAATGTTTTTAACTTTCTATCCCTCTCTCTTCTTCTCTGTAAAAAAATCAATAAAATATAAGCCGAAACCGGTTTGGCTCAGTGGATAGAGCGTCGGCCTACGGACTGAAACGTCCCAGGTTCGATTCTGGTCAAGGGCATGTACCTTGGTTGCAGGCACATCCCCAGTGGGGGTTGTGCAGGAGGCAGCTGATTGATGATTCTCTCTCATCGATGTTTCTAACTCTCTATCCCTCTCCCTTCCTCTCTGTAAAAAATCAATAAAATATTATATATATATATATATATATATATATATATATATATATATATTTTTTTTTTTTTTTAAGAAAAAAGAAAGAAAATACTCCATTCACATGATCTGGATCTTTTCTCTCCAGATAGCATGGCCCTACCAGGGGTGGGCAAACTTTTTGACTCAAGGGCCACAATGGGTTCTTAAACTGGACCAGAGGTCCGGAACAAAAGCAACCTGACCATGCTGGCACTCTCATCTTGGGCTGCTGGTGAAGGAGCGGAGGGGAGAGCCAGAGAACCCTCCGCTCTTTCAGCTCCGCAAGCCGGATAGAACAGGTGAACAGGCCGGATCCGGCCCGTGGGCCATAGTTTGCCCACGGGCCTAGCCCATGTGGACATAAATCCATGTATCTTATGCTGGATTTCCTTTAGCAAGTCAAGAATTTCCACTTCCAAGTAAAGTTTTACTTCATTTTAGTAGATTCAAAAATAAATATTACTTTTAATGATCATCCCAAACTAAGTTAGTTCGTAGTAATAGTAACAGGACATCTTGTGCAGCATTTGTTTTAAATATACTGTGATGGTAAGCATTTGAAATTAATACAATATTTATAAAATGTCTAAAGAGATGTAAACAAATTGCTTTTGAAACTGTTTATAAATATTAGGAGTTTTAAGCATATGTGGTGCTAAGTAATATTAACATGTCTGGGAAAATGTGCAAAATAGAAGGAAAATAATACCACTACTCTTTCCCACACTTACATTTCCACATATAAAATAACAAATTCTCTGAGGGAAAAAAAAGGTAATTGGCAAAGTTAGTAGGGCCAACAATGACATTAAAAGCATGTACTCAAAAACAAACCTAAATCAGTTTAAACAGTGAAAAAACACGAGGCTCAAATACTATGGAACGTAGAAAAGGAAAGGAAAGGAACACAGGCAGTTTTTGGTGTAAAAAGAGCAATTCCCATAGAGATTGAAAAACATCTTTCTAGAGATTTTAAAAACTCGGCACGAACAGGACAGGTTTGATGCCACATTCCTCTCTAAGGACTGAGACTATTTCATGAGAGGTCACGCAGCTGGTAAATTCTGTTATTATTACCCAGGCCCGCATTGAGTCTCAGAGTGAAATATTCACTGTTCCTAAATCCCAATGAGTAAGTTCCTGAACATTTTCTCCCTCAGGACCTCGCTGGTAGTTGGCAGCATCTATCAAGTGTTCATCCTCAAATGCACCAGCAAGCATACAACTATTTTTCCAAAACACATCAGTCAGATGTCAGAAACAGTAGAATACTCAGACCTTTTTTTCTTCGTAGGTCAAACTTCATCATTTCTGGGATTTGACTGAGATCTTAAACAGTCTGTATCTTAGAGCCATGGCCAGGTATCAGTTGTGGGTTCGATCCCCAGTCAGAGCATATACAAAAAGCAACCAATGAATGCATAAATACTGTACGTGGAACAACAAGTTGATGTTTCTTTCCCTCCCCCCCCCCCCCCGCTTTCCCCTCTCTCTCTAAAAATCAATCAATAAATTTTAGAAGTCTGAATCTTAGATTTTCCTCATGAGTTTTCCAGGCAATGTTTTAATTTTTAAAAGTCTTCAATTTCCCTAAGTTTCCTTCAAAATGGCTTCTTACCTTCAGCTAAATAATGAAGTTATTTTAATGAGGGCAACATAAACCCCAAGAAAATGGATATCCCATAAAACAAACAAATAAAAACTAAATAAATGTCAGAAGAAGGAAGCTCTATTACTCTTTTCATGATTTTAAAAAATATTATACAGGACTTTGGATATGGACAAGTGGGCTGAACTCTTTGAACAGGAAGTAATTTTCAGTTGACCCTCCTCCCATTAAGAGTATGTTAAAAGTAGTATTTAACAATTAAGAGTCTGTTTTTGAAAATGGAAATGTTCTCTTCTTTCTACTTTCTGAAGAGGGAAAATGGTAACTGAGAGGGCAGATTACAGAGCTGGAGAGATTATCTATAGAGGGCATGAGACCTGAGAACTCTAACAGAGCCAAGAAGTGCCCACAGGAAACTGTTTCAGCGGAAACTGAGAGCTTTACACTTTCTAATGAGTGAGTACAAAGAGTTGGCAGTCAAGTCTGAAGAGCCAAAGGAGTCTGGGCCCCCTGAATTCCCACGATGACTAGTCAAATCTCATTTCTAGAACAAAGGCCCACAATGCCGAGAAACTCCTGCAGGAATAATCCAATTCAGCAGCACAGGAACAGCAGAATCGAAGGAGACAGCAGGTAGAGAAGGACATGTCTCCAGAAAAGAAGCCGCCAACTTTTTTGAACCCTGCACAAATGCAACTAAACAGAGAACTCCAGAGCTGTAGAATTAGAAGAACTATTTTGAGCCACAAATAATTCTAAAAGTTAAGCAAATTAATTTCAAGTAGAAATGAATAAAACAAAGGATAAGATAATAATGTTGATATAAAAAACAGATTAAGCAGCATAACTACATCCCTACAGATAAGGAATGAGCACCAGAGAGACATTACTGCAATATAGGTTAACATTATAAGCTGAAAGCTAAAATCCATAAAAACGATATAAGATATGAGAGCATGTTAATCAGAATTAGGAAAACTGAGGAATTAACGTGCTATATTCTTAGGAAAAAATTATAGATAAAAGGAAAACATTTCAGAAATGAGACAACTAAAATAATCCACAAATAAATGAAAGATATAACAGATAAGGCCTTTAAGAAAATAAAAGCTAAGAAACAAAAAAACAAAGACCCAAAATCATTTTCTATTTTTAAAATATACATTTTACTGATTTCAGAGAGGAAGGGAGGAGAGAGATAGAAATATCAATGCTGAGAGAGAATCACTGATTGGCTGCCTCTTGCACACCCCACACTGGGACTCGAGCCTACAACTTGGGCATGTGCCCTGACTGGGAATTAAACTGTTCATAGGTCAATGCTCAACCACTGAGCCATGCCACCTAGGAAATTTTCTATTTTTAAAAAATGAAATCATATTCTTTAAAAATGTTGATGCCATTCTCAACCAAATACTAGCAGACTGAATTCAGCAGTATATTGAAAGTGTTGTATACAATGAACAAGTGGGATTTATTCCTGGAATGCAAGGATGATTCAACATATGAAAGACAGTCTATGTAATACACCACATTCACAGCATGATGGTAGAAAAACTACATAATCTTGACAATATAGGAGAAAAAGGGCATAACGAAAAAAAAAAAGAGAGAAATTATCATGAAGTTGAGAGGGGATGAAACCCAAAGCACACTTTGGTGTTTGATAGAGATAGAGTTGCTCCCACTGTTAGAGAAAGCAAAAGGAAAATGCAGACTTGGATGTACTAGTATTTGCAGGTTTGGTGGTGGAGACCTAAGGACTTCCTATCAGATGGAAGGATTCCAGTCTTTCCACGCAGTTTGAGACAGATAATGATGTGGAGTTGAACAGGCTACCTCTTTATTAACTATGGATTGAGGGTAGTAGTTTCTAATTTTGGGGGGCCATTAATAAATACATTTTTGTTTTTATCTACTATATACACATGAATAGGCGAAATTGAATTTCATGACACAGTGCTGATTCCTATTGGGTATGTATGGTTTTCTCTTTTATGCCCACCTGAAAAGCTAGACTGACGAAAGTTTAAGTGAAGCAGAGCACAAGGACTGGGGGGAGGAAAATAAAAGGGACAATAACCTATGTCAGGGTAAATATGACTCCTAGGCATGGGCTATCCGTGCTATCACGGAAATTCCTATAAAATAGAGATATTTAGTCATAAACTGGCTAAACAGACTATTTCTGATGATATTACACTTTTAATAACTTGCTTCCTTAATATTCTTTTCTTCAGTTTATAATGAATTTATGGCGTTGGCCTAAAAGTATATAAACACTTATGTACAGTGTAGAGAATGGAAACATCATAACATCTTGGATGGTGCTTGGAAACCCCCCACCCTGTCAGCCTTCCTATCCCCAAGAGGGAATCATTACCTTGATTTTAGTGTTAATCATTTGCCCATTTTCTTCTATTGTTTCACCACCTATCCTTAAACAGTATAGGTTAGTTTGCTCTGTTTTTGTACTTCAGATATATAAAATACAACACAGTATCTATACTTTTGCATCTGAATCCTTTCACTAAGTATTATGCTCATGTTAATTTTTTTCACTTTTATCTCTATTTGCAATTCCGTATATGAATATGACACATTTTTATATCTATTTTACTCTTGATGAACATTTGGCTTGTTTTCATTTAGGAATCCCAGTCCATGTGTCCTCATACACATATGCAGGGGCTTCTCAAGGGCATATATTTAGGAATAGAATTACTCTCTCCAAGTGTATAAACAGTTACAACTTCACCAGGTAAGTCCGGACTTTTCCAGTTTACACTTTCACTACCAGTGGGTGCTTCCTATTGTACTGTAAGGTGTTACTGATATTGTTAGATTTCTTGGTATTGTTGCCAATCTGGTGGATGCATATTGGTATTTCATTGGGTTTTTAACTGGTACTTCCATCTTTTCATATGTGTATTAGCCACTTGGATTTCAGAATTATTTTATTCGGTTTCATTTTTTTAAATGATGGTCAGGACTCACTAAATTGATTTAATGACTCAGTTGAAAAACAAGTGATCTATGGCATATTATTCTACCTTTCTGAACCTGTTTCGTTATCTGGAGAAATGGAAAGAAGCTCATAAGGTTGTTATCATGGTCAAAGAAGACTTTATATGTAAAGTATATTCATGGACTGAGCATACAGTTTGTGTTCAACAAATGGTAACTATTATATGTAAAAAAGAAAGAAAATTAAGAAGGTCTGAGTCAACAGCTACACTGCTGCTGCATAACCCCAAATATGAGCTCCCTGTGGCTCTCAAAATAGCAGCACCCACTCCTGCTGTACATCACCAGCTACACGTATTTGTGTGGTTCTTTAGAAATAGTAAAAAGAAAAACTTATGCTTGACTTATATTTGATACATTGCCTTTCTATAAAATCATCTAGATATTTAATAGATAGTAAAACTTTTTATAGCATTCTAAATATTATCAATGTTAAAATATTCCTTCCAAACATCCATACACATTTTCCCCCTAACCAAAATAGATATTCCGATGTCTGAAATGCTATTTCTAATTTCTAATTTATTCTTATGGGCTAATTTGCAAAATGAGATTGTCTTGGATGATTGGTTTGCAGTAAATATGGTATACCAAATTGGTTTCTAAATTTAGAGAAAGGTTGAGTCTTCTATTATAATAATCAAGGAACAATAGAAGTATTAATGGTAATGAAGCTTCCATGATTAAAAAGTTAAATTCTGAAAATAGCAAGCAGAAATGATTGTTAGCAGGTAGCAGTCACATAAATTACAATTCTCCCAAATTATTATTTTGATCTCTTTTCATGGGATAAGGCAACTTCCAAATTGCAGTTTACTAAATGCTAATATATGTACCAAAGGTGTCATAATTAAGTTCCATAGTGTTGGAGAATTTATTACCATTAAAGAAATAAAGATATTGGAAATAGTGCATAAAATTCTAAGAATCAATTTTTTAAAGGCAAGGCTGTTTTAATAGATGCTATGATTCTAAGTCAATATTTTTAAAAATTTTAGAAAGCAATAATCATTGTTATCCATATAAATGTATTCAGAGAAAGATTTTGTTTACATTTAGTAGGATTCGAAGATGAACTCTAGGCTTTAAATATGGCAGATTCCATATCCTTTCTTGGCCGTTTTTGAGGGCTGATTTTCGGTAATATCTCTTTCGCATAACAGGTTTTATGAAGTCCAGCTTCTCGAAGTGCTAACTCAAAACGAACTCTAGGATCAGAAATTATCTGTAGAAATAAAGTACAATGTAAATAAACAGCAACTCATTGAACCACAGTAAATTATTTAGTGCCATATTTCCCCAAGCTGCAGATTTTGTTTTTGCTAGATGACCAGGTCAGTGGTCGGCAAACTCATTAGTCAACAGAGCCAAATGTCAACAGCACAACAATTGAAATTTCTTTTGAGAGCCAAACTTTTTAAACTTAAACTTCTTTTAACACCACTTCTTCCAAATAGACTAGCCCAGGCCGTGGTATTTTGTGGAAGAGCCACACTCAAGGGGCCAAAGAGCTGCATGTGGCTCACGAACCACAGCTTGCCAGCCACAGGACTAGATGACAGTAAGTTTTGTGCATACAGTGAGTTTATCATGGTTATTTTTACTGAAAACATCCAAACCTTTTTGACAGTGCCACTTTCCAGTGAATCAGTGGTTTCCAACATAAGGTATATAGACTGTTGCATAGTAGATGAGTCAAAAAGACAAAACATTAGAATTATTAAAAGATGAGATGAAAAATGCTCACTTTCAATAATATCATTGATTCATTATTTATTGATGGCTGGAACATGCAAATATAGACAATCACTGATTAAAATAAAATAAATCTAAACAACAACCTTCTGCATCTGTCTTTAAACAAGACATTTTAATTTCTCCACCACTTGGCAATATGTAAATTAAGTTTAAGCACATGGCCACTACCTGAAAAACAAAAATCAATAGAACCTTCTTCCCAAGCCAGATTTCTGTTTCAAGCAGAACTAGGAAATGCTTCCATCTATCTGATTCTAAGTGGGGCCTGACATACGAGTAGTTTGATTTCTGTGTTCACTTATAGCTGATTGGACTTTACTCCTCCTTCTGTGAATATTAAATGTCAATGGTGCAGTTTGCAATGATAAGAAGGTAGCCACATGTGGATTTCAGCCAAGGAAGCATTTTACATGAATTTAAAGTCCCCCTAGAGCATGGGTGGGGAACCTTTTTTTTCTGCTGAGGGCCATTTGATATTTATACCATCATTTGAGGGCCATACAAGATTATCAGCTTAAAAATTAGCCTGCTATATTTGGTCAAACACTTTATTAATTCACCCTAAATGCCTTGGCAGGGCCAGATCAAATGATTTGGGGGGCCTTACAGGGCCCTTAGGCCAGATGATTCCTACCCTTGCCCTAGAAGATTGGATACTAAGTTGTTGAAAGCAGCCCCTCCTTCAAGAAACTCTTCCATAGGGGTAATCCTATATAACAAAGAGGTAAAATGCAAATTGACCCTCATGCCCTTGCACAAGATGGCCGCCCCCATGTGGTCAAAGATGGCCACCACAAGATGGCCAGCAGGGGAGGGCAGTTGTGGGCAATCAGGCCAGTAGAGGAGGGCAGTTGAAGGTGACCAGGCTGGCAGGGGAGGACAGTTGGGGCAATCAGACCGGCAGGGGAGCAGTTAGGCATCAATCAGGCTGGCAGGGGAGTGGTTATGGGGTGATCAGTTGGCAGGCAGGCGAGTAGTTGGGAGCAGTCCCGGATTGTGAGAGGATGCAGGCTGGGCTGAGGGACAAGCCCCCACAAGTTTCATGCACTGGGACTCTAGTAAGGTTATACTCAGATAACTACAGTTTGTGGCAACATGTGATAGATACCCATAAGGGATACATCTCCTTGTGCTGGTGAGACTAGCATGGTCTCAGGTAAGGAGGAGCACCTGAACTAAAGTCCAATTTACTCTTTTCTAAAGCAGATGGGGGAGGAGGAAAGATTGAGCATGAAAGGAAGGAACACGAAAACTTAGAGGCCAAATTATTGTCTTACAGATGAAGGAAACAAGACAGGAAGATGTGAACTAGTGTACACAACTTCACACAACTAGTAGATAGTGGAACAAATGGTCTGGTTTAAAATTATTCACATTTTCATCATCCCTCCTTCCTTCTCTTCCCTCCTCCTCCTCCCTCCTCCCTCCTCCTCTCAGCCAGAGCCATTCCTGCCCCTCCCCCACTCTGTGAGGGTGCCATTTGACCCCTCATGACCTCCATCCCCTGACCCCCAGCCTCACCAATTTCCCATTCAGGACATGTTGCTAAAACATAAATTCTGTTCTGTAATTCAGCTGCGTCAAAGTCTCGCCTATACTCAGGATAAAGGTGAAATGCGAGCAAGACCCCTAGGACTTTTCACAGTCTGACCCTAACCTATGTTCCCAGTCTCATCTCCCAGCACCCACCTTTGCCAGTACTTTCCATTGGAGACACAGCAGTAAGGGCCTCTTTCCAGGAGAAACTCACTTCTCCGGCCCAGGCGGCAGAGAGATTTCAAGCCTCTGACTTCAATTCTTTGCAAGCCCCCATTGCCCTCCCCATGTGGCTTCTGAAGACTCCCTTGACTCTTTATGATTTATCCCTCGCCCTACGCCCACTTCCTCCCACTAATCTATTTTTTTGTTTGTTTTTAGCTTAAATCATCTAGAATGAATTTTGTTTCTCCTGCTATGTCTTCGACTAAGATACAGCTTAAGTTTTCTCTGTGACACTTTCTCTGATTTCCTCGGCCATTCCCTTCCCCTGGTGGCTGCGGCCCTTAGACCTCCATCACGGAGGTGTATTCAGCTTGGTGGCACTATTCCCATGCATGTCAAATGTCCTCCCAGCCCAGCTCCCCAGCTCCCCACTTCCACACAGGACATGTCTGTGTTGTTCAGGACGGCACCTGGCACAGTGCCAGGTGTAGTATCTGTTCCGTCAATAAGTGTCCAATTAATTGTACATTTTTTTTAATCCCTAGCAAAGTATGCAGCACATACTACAGGCATACTTGATTTGTCAGTAGGTGAATGGATGAAGTTTCCTGCCTTTTAAATAATTAAATAAGCATTATTTAGCAGGTTTCCTTGGATTTGCAAAATTAACTACTTTCTCCTTTAATTTCAGGGATACATATTCATTCATCTGTCCTCCCTTCCTAGAAATGGTTAAATTACTCCTTAATACCGTATTTGCCGGCGTATAAGACGATTTTTTGGCCCTGAAAAATATGTATTTGCCGGCGTATAAGACGACCCCCTAACATTTCCACTAAAAATACAGAGTTTGTTATATACTCGCCGTATAAGACTACCCCCCACTTGGAGGCATATTTTTCAGGGCCAAAAAATCGTCTTATACGCCGGAAAAATACGGTAATTGTTTTCACAGAAAATGTTCTATCACTAACTCTCATGAATTATCTTCTGCTCATTTTAATTTCTGAAAACTTCCCTCTGCTTTGTTTAATCAAGTATCATCAGCTTTTTCTTTAAAAGGATTATGGTATGAATTTAAACAAATTCTAAATATGATAGAGCAATATTCACCAACAAAATAAAGTATAAACGCAACTTTAAAGTATGATTTTGTAAAATTATTTTTAAGTTTAAAAAATAATTTTCAAGGACAGATTCGTAACATCTCCAGATAAACTGCTTTTTCTATGACCACCTAACAACTATACTATAATATTAACAGTTCTGCAGTAACCATGTGCTACCATTTAGAAGTAAAAATTGTGTTGATGTGTGTAGTATTCAAATATAAATGTTGAAAATTCTTTGTAATGCAAAACACACACTTCTACAATTCTTATAATCATCATAGCTTTTGTATCAAACATGCTAATTCCCATAATTACCTGCTGTTCGTTGTATGTATTGATTGTGAAGAGTGGCTTTTGAAGAATAAATTCTTCCTCAATTCCAATACCCATCCTCGCTTTCGATGCCATTGTGTCTGACATCATTCTAACAGGATCAAATTGAGCAACAATAGCAACCTAAAAGAAGAGAAAGCATAGCAACTTGGAACAAGATACAGGCTAAATGCTCTAGGCAATATTATTAATGTTTCATGTCCATTACAGTTCAGAAATGTTATTAAAGATAAAATCCCAAGAGGGGAGAGTAGAAAGAATATTGAACCAAGCCAGTCCTAGAGATCCACAAAGGAGTTGGTAGTTTAAAAACAAAATATAATATTAAAAGGCTGTGATATATCATTGTTTCTAATGACTGAAATTATAGTTATTACTAGAGGCATGGTGCATGAAATTCATGCACGGGGGGGGGGGTTAATCCCTCAGCCTAGCCTGCACCCTCTCCAATCTGGGACCCCTTGATGTCTGACTGCCCTCTCACAATCCAGGACTACTGGCTCCCAACTGCTTGCCTGCCTGCCTTCCTGATTGCCCCTAACCACTTCTGCCTGCCAGCCTGATCACCCCCTAACCACTCCCCTGCCAGCCTGATTGATGCCTAACTGCTCCCCTGCCAGCCTGTTTGCCCCTAACTGTTGTCCTCTGCAGGCCTGGTCACCCCTTATTGCCCTCCCCGGCAGGCCTGGTCCCCCCAACTGCTCTCCACTGCAGGCCTGGGTCCCAGATCAGGGTGGGGGTACCCTTGGGGTGTGGGGAGGCCTGACCAAGGGGCCTGTGGTGGTTTGCAGGCTGACCACGCTCCCTGGCAACCCAAGCGGAGGCTCTGGTATCTGGGATTTATTTATCTTCTACAATTGAAACTTTGTGGCCTTAAGTGGAAGCCTGGACCAGTCAGGGTGTGAGGAAAAGTTGGCTCCCTCCATTGCTGGGGACAACCCTAGCCTCCTGCTCTTTCTAGCACCGTGGCTGCTGCCATTTCTGTTTGGATTTGTTTACCTTCTATAATTGAAACTTTGTAGCCTTGAGTGGAGGCCTAAGCCAGCAAGGGCAGGCAGAAAGCTTGGCTTACTCCATTGCCTAGGAAACTCAAGCCTCCCTCCTGCTCTCTGTGGCTGCAGCCATCTTAGTTGGGTTTATTTGCATATTTGCTCCAGATTGGCTGGTGGGTGTGGCTTATGGGTGTAGCAGAGTAATGGTTAATTTGCATATTACTCTTTTATTAGGTAGGATTACATTTAGACAAAAATTTGTCTTTCTGATACAAAGTCATAGGAAATCTTATATAGAAAATCTACATATTCAAACACCTTGAAAGTAACCAGAAGAAAGAAACCCAAACAGTAATCTTTAACCACTAGTGATCTGTGGCCATGGTGACAACATCATGAAACTTTCTAGAAAGTGTGATTTGATTAAGCTGAATCTAGAGCATATTATTCATGGGTAAAGTTGAATGTGTTGGTATTATAGGGCCAGGTGGGTGAATTTCCACGGTATCAGGCAACTAGATTTCTAAGGGCTGTTATAAACCAGTGCTCCCACTTCTGCTGAAAAACTTTAACCCAAGTGCCCTTGTTCTTTATTATAATTGAAATAATTCAAACCTGTGTCCTGATTAAACGAAACCACTAATTTTGTAAATCATATGCACCATTAGTAACATCTGTCTATTAACTCCTAAAGTCAAGAATTAGCATCAAAGCCCTGCCTGGTGTGGTTCAGATGGCTAAGCATCATCCCATGCACCAAGTGGTTGTAGTTTAATTCCCAGTCAAGGCATATACCTAGGATGCAGGCTCAATCCCAGTAGGGGTGTGCAGGAGGCAACCAATCAACTTCTCTCTCCCTCCCTCCCTCCCTCTCTCCCTCTTCCTCCCTCTCTCCTTTTACCTTGCTCTAAAAATCTATTTTAAAAAGTCTTTAAAAATAAAAAATTAAGAGAAAAATATAATTACAATTAAAAATGGCATTTTTAATGCATTTATGAACTATAATGACATAACTGGGAACTGAACATTCTTTCATTATTATAGGCTTCCTGATCAAAATCTTACATTATAGTTCTGAACACAATTTACAGATAATAGGCACAGAAATTTCCTCTTTCCAAGGGTTCACAGATGGAAACAATTCTAATCATATGGATTCCATAGTTGCCAAAGTTCTATTTTGGAAAAGGATGTGTTTAGTAATAGTGACACTAAGTTTTGTCCCCAGAAAATCATGGTATGTACTTATTTGCTCATGACTGAATAATTTAAATTTTGTTGAATCTAGCATGACCAGGACTTAATTTCTATGCTTTGAATTTCTCTAATCTGTTTTACCAAAGAAGAAAAGATGGCGCTTATCCCTCCTCTATACCACCTCACCTAACTAGACTTCCTTGGTTTGAATTCAGCCTGATCTTCACTAGCGGTGTAACTCTGGGGAACCTCTGTATCTCCTTGGTTTTCCCTTCTATAAAACAGGAATATTAATAACATCTATAGGATAGGGTTTTGTAGAGATTAAATGATTTAAAACTCCAGGGTGTTTATAAGAGGACTTTATACTTAGTAAATATTCAAAAAATGTAACCAGACATTACTACTAACCTACAATTGTTATTCCCATTGTTCAGAGGGGGAAATAAAGCAACGGGGGTTAGGTAAGAGGCCTAAGTTTCTTCTGCCAGTGACTAGCAAACCAAGCTGCACCAGGTTTGAAGGACACCAGAGGCCAAGTTCCTACCCAAGATTCTATGTTGCCTCCACTGGCACCGAACAGAAACCCAGCATTCCCTATCAGCTGGGAAATGGTGCCAGTGAAGACTTCAGAGCTTGTGAGTTAAGCTAATCACTCCCAGGCTAAAAACTCTGAAAAAATTACCAAATAAAACTATTTTTATCACATTTCCCAAGTTCTTAAATTTCTGATCTTGTCATGTACTATCTACTTTCTAAACTTTTGCCTACTTTTATTAGGCAAAGCAGTGGGAGACTTTTATTTCTTCACACACAAAAAAGTGAGGTTATATTTTTAAAGTACTTTTTAAACATGTTTATTTATTATGGGATATATCCAAACAGAGGTTCCTACCCCCCCAAAAAAAGATTATCTCGGTCAAGCACCATCCATTTTTTGAGGAGAGTAAAGTCTTCGCACTAGATGCAGAATTTCACTGCTGTAAATGGATACTATTCAGCTATTAAACTGGAGGTAATGTGGATGCATTCAAATCTTGGGAGAGCTTTTTAAAGGGTGCTGATAAAGTTCTTTTAATATACGAAGAAACTGGAAATGGTTCAACATAAACCTAATTGCTCCTCGGAATGAAGATCAGTGTCTCAATTGGGACAAGTTACATTTTATACAGCAGAACTCCTAAACTAAGCCCCAGGAATAATGTTATTAGGAGCACTTAGCAACATTCTTTTAAACCACCCATGAACATTTCAAATTAAAAACACCTGTTTCCTAAGGGCTTCAAGCCGCCTCTCCCTTTCTTCTTCTTCATGTGCTTCTTGAAGAGCCACCTCTTTTTTCTCCAGCAAACGCTTTTCCAATAATTGTTGTCTGTAGTTAACCCTTTAAAAACAATGCACAGGGAAGTTGGGAAAACATCACCACAATCTTGGACATTGTAGGAGAAAAGCGTAGAGGCCGAAGGCCCCTCACGTTTTGTTTTCAGTTGTTTTGGGCTGATTCCTCATATCCAAACAATAAAAGACATTTGTGGGAAATGCACTTTACTAGTAATTCTAATAATAGCAGGAGAAACTACAGGTCACAGGGCAGGCAAACATGGGGTAAAATCCAATCCACCTCTTTCCTCATTGAAATAATTGTTTTGACTCTCAAACTGCCTGTTGGCTGCCGCACCTACAGCTCATTTGAATCTCTGATGAGTTTTAACAATTTGAGATTTTTAAAAGGCGATGTTACTTGTTAAATATATATACTTTTAGAAAGAATGCTAAATAAAATACTAAAGTAACATGCCCAAATTATCTTCATTTCTAGAACTTCAACCAAACTATTTATTTTGTCACTCATTTTGTCAAAATGTTCTTTCTGAGTGTGTGTGTGTGTGTGTGTGTGTGTGTGTCTGTGTCTGTGTCTGTGTGAAGCAACTTTAAAAATTGCACTTCAGCTGAAACCGGTTTGGCTCAGTGGATAGACCGTCCATCGGCCTGCAGGTTGAAAGATCCCAGGTTCGATTCCGGTCAAAGGCATGTACCTTAGTTGCGAGCACATCCCCAGTAGGGGGTGTGCAAGAGGCAGCTGATCAATGATTCTCTCTCATCCATGTTTCTAACTCTATCCCTCTCTCTTCCTCTCTGTAAAAAATCAATAAAATATGTTTTTTTTAAAAATTGCACTTTGACTGTAGATGGCAGCAAAACATGACTTTGCCTTTGCATTATGCTTCCATCCTCCTTAACATCCGCAGCTATTAGAGCAGGGCATAAACAACTGTCCTAATACCCTCCTCCCCTCAGTTCATTTGGCCTTCCTCCATTGTCTTGTTTGGCAGCCTCTCTTACCATCTTCTTGTTCAAGCTACTCTTTTACTGAATTATAGAGATGACATTTGTCTTTTTTAAATAAAAAAAGAGTAGTCACCTGTGTTCTCCAGGGGGTATGAGGTCATTGCTTCTCTCTCCCATCACTGATGATTTAACTTCGTGACATCAGTCACAAATGTGCTTTCCCCTTAGTGTGTACACCTGCATTTTCCATGGATGTATCTTCCCTGGACTCTTTTTTTTTTTTTTCTGAATCCTGATATTTACTGACTAAGATGGTCCCTGTGCAACAAGGCTTGTGCTAAATCCTTTACATGAGTCTAAGTCTCATTTAGATTTCACAGAAGCCCTATGTTGGGGTGCCATTATTGATCCCACTTTAAAGATAAAGAAATGGAAGCATAGACAGACAAAATAACAAGTTCACGCTCTCACACCCAGGAAGTGGCAGAGACAGAGATCAAACCCAAGTAGACTGGCCCCAGCGCCCATGTCAGACCCTCCAGGCCCTGTGCAATTAACGGTCTATGCTCTTTTCTCTTCTCCCCTTGATGGCTCCACTCTCCTCACCGGCTTGTGAATCCTGCTGCCACGCCAAACCCTATGCTAGATCATGACTGAGAAAAGACTCTTTAAGAAGTCCTAGTTTAACATGGAGATAAAAAGGCAAGCCTCGGAACTACACAAGGTAAACAGAGAGGTGTAAGTAAGGCCTCTGGGAATCTGGGGAAGGGTGAGATGACTCTTGCTGGGAAGGGGAAAGGACTTCTGGTTTAGCAAGGGCTTCATGAGAAGACAGCACCTGAGCTGGGGCTGGAGGATTAGGAGCCGCAGAGGCAAGGAGGCATGAGGGCTGAGCGGGCAGGCCTTGCAGGCAGAGAGCGAGGGATGAGTCAGGGGAGGCGCTCAGGCTGAGCAAGTACAGGGCTGGCATCTGCGAGGGGGTGATTCTCCAGTTCTGTCTCCAGAAACCGGCTTGCCCCACCTGGTCACAGCCCTCAGAAGGAAAGCACTGGGGTGGCCTGCAGAGTGAGCAAGTGACCAGGGATGGGTAAGGAGGGGCCCTGGGAAGCATCGGCGGCCGGGCCAGGTCTTTCCCCTCAGAAGATTTGCTTCTAGGGTAAGGTGACCAGATCGTCCCAATGTTGGCGGGACAGTCCTGATTTCTAACAAATTTTCCCACGTCCCACGGCATTTTTAAAAAGTCCCGATTTTTGGAAAGATTGGAAACATTGGAAAGATTCTTACCAAAAATCGGGACTTTTTTAAAACACCGCAGGACGCAGGAAAAATTGTTAGAAATCAGGACTGTCCCACCAGCACCTGGACAATCTGGTCATCTTATTCTAGGGAGGAAATCTCTTTAAAACCAGGATGCTTGCCGAAACCGGTTTGGCTCAGTGGTAGAGCATCGGTCTGCGGACTGAAAGGTCCCGGGTTCGATTCCGGTCAAGGGCATGTACATTGGTTGCGGGCACATCCCCGGTAGGGGGTGTGCAAGAGGCAGCTGGTCAATGTTTCTCTCTCATCGACGTTTCTAGCTCTCTATCTCTCTTCCTTTCTCTCTGTAAAATATCAATAAAATATATTTAAAAAAAAACAGAAAACAACCAGGATGCTCCCGCCCTTGCTGGTTTGACTCAGTAGACAGGGCATCATCAGCCTGCAGACTGAAGGATTCTAGGGGCCCGACTCTGGTCTAGGGCACATGTCCGGGTTGTGAACTCGATCCCCGGGAGGAGTTGTGCAGGAGGCAGCCGATCAATGACTCTCATCATTGATGTTTCTATCTCTCTCTCCCTCTCCCTTCCTCTCTGAAATCAATAAAAAATATATTTAAAAAACACAACAACAAAAAGAAAACCAGGTTGCTCCTGAGGCTGGCATTGAAGAGGAAGCCATTGAAGAGGAAGCTCAGAGAGAAGAAAGGAGGGAAGCACTCAGTAAATCCCTGTGGAGTACAAAACCCAGAATGGGATTGAAAAGGACAATCCTGGCCACTTTGGTGGCTGTGGCTGCCCTTCTCACCACCTCCTGTATCAAGAGCTGGTACAGTCAGACACACAGACTGAAGAGCCCACAGACCAAATTGCTCCCTTTCCCCGAAGCTTCATGTCACGGAAAGCTGTATTTTTCATTCTCTCCATTTGCACTAAGGCATCCCTAATGAGGTTCTACTCAATTTAAGCCCTGAGTACAAGCTAAGTGAACCACTGCGAAGGTTCGATTAAAAGATACCCTGGGATTTGACAATTACCATATGCTAACTCTCAGAACCTCTGGAAAGTTTCTCTCCCTTTGAGATGCACATGTTGCGTTGTCAGCAACAAAGTTTTATTTGCTTTTTGGAACTGGACTAGTGAGGAAGAAATTGCAGGTAAGAGTAAGGTATTTTGAACCTGTGTCATACGAAAGGTTCATGGTTTACTTGGAGGCTCATTCATTTATTCCACAAATATTTACTGCCTACCAGCTCTGCATCAATCGCTGCGTGAGTCTCTGGAGATACAAGTTCAATACAAAACACATGCTCCTGTCCTCGCAGAAGTGGCAACCTAACGGGAATACAAAGACCCAGGCAATTATGACACAGGATGGCTCTTGCTCTAATGGGACAATGGAGCAGAGGCCGTGAGAGCAGCACCTCTGCCAGGCTTAGGACATTTAGGGGAGCATCCAAGAGGCGGTGCTCTCAATTTTAGACCCAAAACTGAAGCAGGAATTCACCAGAGGGGTAGCAGGAATTTTCCAGGCAGGAAAAACAACGACACAGAATCCAAAGGTCAGAAATCACAGTATGTTTGAAAAATTGAAAGAAATTAAGTGTGACCCCAAATGAACAAAGCAAGGTTGGAACTGAGGCTGTAGAGGGGAGAGGAGCCAGATTGGGGGGGGGGATGCTTTGTAAGGATGGGGGCTTTTGATCAGGAAAAGGCAGTGGTCAGAAAAATCTCTCCAGTGATATGGAAGGTGGGTTGGTAAAGGGGAAAGACCAGAGAGAGTTATTGAGATGCGAGTTGCTGGTTTCCCAAACTAAGGCAAGGGGAGAGGTATTGGTAAGAAGTAGGGAGAAGAAATGAATTTAAAATTTATGTAGAAAATGGAATAAATAAAATAAACTTCTTAGTTTATTTAATGGGAGAGGGGAAACTCTAGAGAGGAAGAAGTTAGGAAGGTTTCTGTCTTGCACAGTGAATGATGGACTCCTTCACTAAAAACTGAAACTTAGAAGGAGAAACAGAGAGGAATTGGGTTTAATTAGAACATAAGCCTGCCTTCCCAAGATCTGGCCTGAAGAAGTGGATGGGGAATCTTACCCGTGCCATGGGGCAGATGACATCCATCAGAACTAGAGTAGGCATACCTCACTGTATTGTGCTTTGCAGATATTGCTTATTTTACACCAACATAAAGATTACAACTCCCTTTATTGAAAAACACACTTTATTGGGGTGGTCTACAATGGAACCCCCACTACCCCAAGGTATGCCTGTAGAGAGTAAGAAGAAAAGTTGGCCTAGGATTGATTTCCAAGGAAATAACATTTAGAAAGGGACAAAAAATTGGAAATTCTATGGGAGAAATAGGAGAAATGGTACAAAGAAGCTAAAGAAAATGGTGATATCAAATGCTATGAGAAAACCAATTATAATCCAAGGTATTCTTTGGATTAAATAACAGGGAGCCATCGGTGATGTTGACAAAAGCAATCAATAGAGAGATGGCTGAAGAATTGGTGGGAGGTGAGGAAGGAAGAGTGGAGTGGAGACCAGAGAGTAGAGACCACGCCTTCAGTAAGACCTATGCAAATGGGGGGAGAGGGAGGAGGTAATAGAGGGGTGCTGAAGAAAGCACAAAGCTGATCCCTGGCTCTAAAGTGGTCAAGATTACTCTGACTCCCTTAAAGATTTGCCAAAGGAAAATTTAAGAAAACAGGCGACACGCTCAAATTCTCTATTTTTACAGATGCTATAGTTTAAACTCAAATAGTAATTCACTTCAAAGGGGTAACTCCTGGTGCCTCTTTCTTCCTCCTCTCTGGATAGAAAAACGTCTTTGCCTAAAAAAAGAAGTGATGCAGAAAAACTTCTGGAAGAATGCCAGATACTCACATATTTATGGAGAAAGAAAATTAGCAACGAAGTGAAGTCAATCATTTGGAAAAATTTCCATGTAACTACCTTTAGCCATTTGGGGTAGCAGATTTTCTCCCAATTAAACTGCTGCTGTGAAAGTCAATGTCAGAAAGTGGCTAAACCCAAAGGTCTTTCAGTTGTGCCCTGAATTCCCAAACAGAATCCCAGGCGCATCTCCCGGTCTGTTTTTTTGCACCCTGAGTCCACAGAGGTGGAAAATGCTGCAAAAGAGGCATTTTCAACTTCTCTTGGGGGAGGAGAAGCATCGTATTGTTCAAAAGCAACAGCTGTGTAGAATCAGGCACAGCATTAGCAATAACTTGAGAAGGATGTATGTAAGCCTCCAGGCCCGAGTGTAGATGAAGGGACAGGAAGCTTTCATATAGAAGTGGAGAATTTACGGATCATTTAGGAGACTTTTTTTCTGTGCATCCGGCAACTCTAAGAGATAAATGCATATGATTTGGAATCACCCTGGGCTTCAGTGAACCTTCAGTAAGAAGTTGGCAAATTCTTTAATAACACAGAGCCTTGAACTCTCTCTATCTGGAGCCACAAGTAACTTTGATCTAAAAAGAAGCTACAGAAAGCAAGAGGGGAATGAAAGACTTCTGAAGAACAGCTGATAGTGGCAGGTTCTACATCTAAAAAAATGCTTCAAGCAGTAAGTAAAGCAACCCAAAGATGTCTTAATTAGAGTATTCTCATTCTAATTAAGTATTGGATTTTCCCCCATGTTTCAGGGAAGTAATTTGCCCTGCCGAATTAAAGGCAGTTTTATGAACAAACGTGCTACTCAGTGTTTAGGTCATGTGGCTTACTCAACATTGAACATGAAATCGTTTAACAGGCACATGCCCTCAGTGCTACTGCCAGAGGTATTTTGCCTACTGGGAAATTCATTTTTAGCTCAAACTCATTCAGAAAGTTGTTCTTGCCACCGAGCAGAAAGAATCCCTCCATTATCCTATGGGGCATTTCAACAAAGGAGATGGTTCAGATCAAATGATAGTTGGGTCAGGTGGCAGAACCCCCAAAAAGTCGGGGGAGAAGAGGAGGAAAAGAGAAGTGGGAAAAGAAGGAAAATTACATAACTCAGATCAGAGGGCATAACCTGTCTAATGAAAATGGCGATGAGACCCCACTCAGTGATGATTCTGGCTAAGGGCACAATCAGGGGCCAAAGATAATGTGAATCCTAATACAAGGCAGTGGCATCCTGGTACAGATGGGGTGGGACAAGAACAAAGAGGATTCATTGAGAATTCCCAGAACTAGAAGGAGTTGAACCCAGGCCAGCCCCAAACAGTGACCATTCTTCCAGCTCAGAGCACTTACTGACTCCTTTATGAGGTGTGAAAGCCATTTCCCATTGGAACCCATTCTTTAATGGATGGATTTAATTAGTCAATGTAGTTATTTGAGCATCTACTATGTGCCAAGCATAGCCCTCGGTGCTCAAGATACAATAGTGGAAAAAAAAAAAGGACAGAAAGATCACCACCCTCTTACATTATGTGGTGTTTGTTCTAAAAAAGCATGCCTAAATTAACGCTCTAGTAAAATGAGCAAAGCTGTTCTCAATAAATTGTTTTTCAATTCATCACAAAGCCCTAAATTAGAGAGCCCATTCTCACATTATAACAGAACGATGGTTCTCAACTATGACGGTCATTAGCATCGTTGGAAGTGACAAAATCTAATGCCAAGGCACCAAGGCATCACGCCAAACTAATTGGATCAGAATCTGGTGGTGGGGGCCAATCACTGGTATTTTTAAAATTTATAGTTGCCTCAGATGATGCTAATGTGAGCCTGGGCTGAGAACCAATACCACCTGGCCCAGCGGTCCCCTAACTGGAACTAACACCAGGATCACCAGGAGGGCTTGTAAAATGCAGACTGCTGGGCCACCTCCAGAGTTTGTGATTCAGTAGTAGTGAGGCAGGGGGTTCAAACTTTCGCATTTCTAACAAGTTTCAGGTGATGTTGATTCTGCTGATCCGAGGACCACGATTTGAGGACTACAGCACAGATAAATAATTCAGATTAGAGGGACTCTAGCTAACTATCGTTATCAAGATAAAACCAGGTATAAATTGCTACCTAGGACGGGGCTCATTTCTGCTTTCATGCATGGAACATCACAGTTATATGCCTCAGGATTGTTCCAAACTAGACATTCCTGCTTTGGCGCCAAGAGATATTTAAGAGCAGAATTTTTCAACTTCACCCTACCCCACACCCCAATACACATGGATGACAGATTCCCTCCGTGGCAGTGGCCCTCTGAGGCTTCGCTCGGTGTTGGTGATGGGCAGCCACAACAATGGCTGTCACTGAACTTCTTTCTTTCCCTCCGATGGACAAAACTCTGGTATATCTGATGACAGTTGAAAACCTTAGGCTACTGGTGATATTTAAGGGATCTATTCAGTAAAATCAAAGAAGGAAGAAATGGCTTGAAAGCAATTCAGCCTTAAAAAGGAGGTATGAGGCACTTGCTTTGCGAATAGTCCTTGAAACTCTAAGTGGGCGGATGTTTTATCCTGCTGGATGTGAAAACCCATAAATGAGAGTGAAGTATATTTTCTCGTGGGTTATAATCAGTCCCAGTCTAGCTGTCTGAGTTCACTTGAGTTGGAAGTGCAGAGATATAAACAGCTGTGAAACGGGGACTTAAACCTGGGAATTTAGAGCTGAGCACAGGACAATATGTGAGGAGGGGGTTACTGGAACAAGACTGCAAATATCACAGTAGCCCTTTCCCCAAATTAGTGCAGAACAACATTTCTGCCACAATTTATGTATCCTCTTCTTTTAGAACTAATCCTAACTCTTTCCATCTAGCTTTCAGTAATACTTTAATTTCTTCAGATGTCCTCAGAATTTCCCTAGAATAGTTCTTTTCAATTGCATTTCAAAAGTGGGGTATAGACAGTTAAGAGGTACATTGTCTGTGGGGAATTAAAAATAATAATACTGATAGAGGCCTGTATTGTGTTTTTAATCGCCATGCACCAGCAAGTCTGAACAAAGTTAGTGATCAAATACGCCCTCCACTGGAACACACAGCCCTCTCTCACTCCACTGTCCATTGCTCCTTTGCAAGGCTGAAAACCATGTGCCTCCCAGATGATGCTACTTCCATTGGTACCCTTTGAAAAAGCCAGGGGAGGAGGCTTCCCAATGACAATTCCAGAAAAGTTCTACCCATTGACTTTGGGATTAGACCACCCTCATTCTAAATGGGTTCTTGGAATCAACTGCTAGCTGGCCAGGTCACAGTGCCCAACATAACTGAGGGTTATTCAAAACTATGCTGTTGATCCCCAATAGCATTCACTTCTCTCTGCTTTAACAGCCACTCCTTAGACCAAACTTGAGCTTGGCATCACCTAGAACTAACTGTTCCCTTGTCAAAATCTTAAACTGGGGGGTGGGGTTCAGTTCTGACTCCAGTCTCCAAAGTCACTGCATATATTTGATAGAGGTATGCACTGTACCATGCTGGGAATGGACTGCCTGCAGACCTCCTGTATCCCTTATGTTCTCACTTGACCTTACTGAGCGGCTGCCTTAGCTTACCAAGCTCACCATTTTCCTACAATATTTATTAACTGTGTATACTATGTACCAGGCACCGGGTGGTCTTCCCTCATGAAGATTATTGTCATTTCGCCTCTTCCTTTCCCCATCCTATAAGATACAATCAGACTTCACTTCATTCTCTCGCAGCTTGGGACCCTGGGTCTCCCTCTTCAAGGGCATCATCACCAATATCCTTTAATTATCTCGTCTTCTTTTCTTTCCACACCTGCCCTACTAACTCTCAGCCCTAATTCCTTGTTGCATTTATTTCACACTTATGAGGTTGAACCTTAATTAGACAGTCAGCACTTCTCCAGTACCACTTTATTTACCCCCAGATGACTGACGTTCTCCATATGTTTCTACCTCATGCTTAATCCTCCCTCTTAGCAGAAAACCTCACCTCTTACATTATTGAAAAGGCCACTAAACATCCATTCTTCCTAGCACATTTTGTGCACTTCCAATCTTGTCAAGAGTCATCTTCACTCATTTCTGCTCCTTACTCCTGGCTTTTAATCCCATAAACCTCGTTGTCTCCAGGAACTTGCTCCAAAAATGAACATCTTGCTTTGCTTTCCTATTTCTTCAGTCTCTCCCTGCTCTCTCTCCCTCTCCCTTTCTCTCTCTTCCTCCCTCTTCCTCCCTCCCTCTCATATGTTACCTTTGTATCTCCCACAACTATCATAGTGCTTAACAGAAGGTATGTGCCAATACATGAAAAAATAATGAGTGAATTAAAAAAGTTATGGAACGTATTCAATTGAATTTCTTCAGTTGTAGATAAATCACTGGAAATAGGAATTGACAAAATAAAAATGTATGAATAAATTCAATGTATACTTTTCTATTAATTAGTCAGTAGGTGTTCCTTTGCAAAATATGTAATCATCTGAGAAGTTTACTAGTAACTACAAGTTGAGTCACTGAAGAACAGATCAGGTGTCTAGTTCCTTTTCACTAGAAACCTGATTAGTAAGAAACCTGAGTGCTAAAAGGCAAATCAGACATTACTTCCACGACACAGACTTGCCGGTACCACGGTTTTGGAGAAGAAGCACAAGCTGGAATGGCATGTTGGCTTTAGGGGATTCTTTATTATGAACTGAAATTTATAAGGCTACCTGGACAGACCAGGATTTATTTGCCTAATTGCCTCCATACTTCCACTTATTTGATATATTTATATTAAGTGTCATACTTAAATGTGCAAAAATCATATAATACAAAACATAAGCCCAGCCGAAACCGGTTTGGCTCAGTGGATAAAGCGTCAGTCTGTGGACTGAAAGGTTCTGGGTTTGATTCTGGTCAAGGGCATGTACCCTGGTTGAGGACACATCCCCAGTAGGGGGTGTGCAAGAGGCAGCTGATCGATGTTTCTCTCTCATTGATGTTTCTAACTCTCTATCCCTCTCTCTTTCTCTCTGTAAAAAATCAATGAAATTTATCTTTAAAAAACAAAAAACATAAGCCCAGAGCAACCAGAAACACCTATCAAGGAGACAAGAGCAGAGCCTACATCTGGATTTTTTAATATGTACAGGAGCTCACCCCTTGTCATCATATGAGTCCACTAAGAAAAGCTACTTGCCATTCGACACTAATTGGGTAATTTGCATTGTGACTCTTTTAAAATATATATATATTTTATTGATATTTTACAGAGAGGAAGGGAGAGAGACAGAGAGCTAGAAACGTCGATGAGAGAGAAACATCGACCAGCTGCCTCCTGCACACCCCCTACCGGGGAATGTGCCCGCAACCAAGGTACATGCCCTTGACCAGAATCGAACCTGGGACTCTTCAGTCCCCAGACCGACACTCTACCACTGAGCCAAACCAGCTTCGGCTGCATTGTGACTCCTGAATTCACAGATTTATGGTAGAAAAAAATTACTTCATAATTAATATGTATTGCATTTTTTAAATCCTTAAGATGCTGTAAGTATTTTATTGGATACAAGAAAGAAACTCACATTGAGGGTTTTTCTCACAATATTGGAAGCTTTCTTTAAATTCTTTTCCCTTTTGATTTATTAAGAAAAATAAATGATTTAAAGGTAAGAAAATGACAAACGTGAGTGATTAGTTTTATTGGAGTTTTAAAAATAATTCTTAAAGATACATATAATTTCTGATCCCCCCCAAATTTCAGTGAGTGTTTTCAGAATCACAAATACTGAAAGAAGCATTGCTTTAGTGTGAAACTTTAAAAAGCAGTGTTATTAAAGTACTGATCTGCTGTCAGATCTCTCTTAATTAAGTACTGATCAGTTATCAGATCTGTTAATAAAGACCTATTACCAGATCATAATATTTCCATATGGCTTTATCTATTTTTCACTTCTGACTTAATTGGCCCTCATTTCTCCAGAGACAGTCAGTGGCATCATTCTGATGGACCTGGTTTCTCTTCTTCAAGACTGGCTGTGGGATGGCACTGACACAACAAAAGAAACTACTGTCCCCTCCCTCAAACAAATGGCTGAAGTGAGCTTAATAAAATCTGCCTCCCCTAATGCTATTTGAACCCTCTCCCTGCCGCCTCCTCCCCCCCCCCCCCCCACCTGCCCTTCTTTACCTTCTGCTTTTTCCTTGCAGGTCTCTCAGAACCTCTGGAGTCAGCAGACATCAAAGGACCAGAGATCCCTATAGTGGTTCAGCCACCCAGGGCAGCCAGCAAACCCTGATTCCCGGCCAGCCTCCTGATGATCAGCAGAGACTTCACCAACAGCCTCTTTAGCATTTGAAGTTTAAAACAAGCCAGTGTCACAGAAAGGTTACTGTCATAAACACCTCTGGGGCTTGTTTTCTTCCTCCTCCCTCCCTCCCTCTCCTGCATTTCTTTCTTTCTTTCTTTCTTTCTTTCTTTCTTTCTTTCTTTCTTTCTTTCTTTCTTTCTTTCTTCCTTCCTTCCTTCCTTCCTTCCTTCCTTCCTTTCTTTCTTTCTTTCTTTCTTTCCCCTTCTAATTCCACATCCCCTCAGTCTACAAACATAATATTTTTTAATATAGTTTATTGATATTTTACAGAGAGGAAGGGAGAGAGACAGAGAGCCAGAAACGTCGATGAGAGAGAAACACCGACCAGCTGCCTCCTGCACACCCCCCACCGGGGATGTGCCCACAACCAATGTACATGCCCCTGACCGGAATCAAACCCGGGACCCCTCAGTTCGCAGACTGACGCTCTACCGCTGAGCCAAACCGGTTTTGGCAACAAACATAATATTTTTAAACAAAACTTGGTTAGGCATTTAAAATATGCTTTTTAAAGAGCAAATGATAAAATAGATTTAGTTTGGGGAGTGATGTTCCGTGTACTCTTGTCCTTGGCTCCCTCCAATGCTGACCGACTCCCCCTGCACCTGAGTTTCCGCCTTCAAGTTTCAACTCGCTCCCCAGGGACCTGCTGCCAAGCCGCGCTGGTCTGGGTCTCCTGTAGGTCTCAGCTCAGCCTGCAGGAGTGAGCTCTGGATTCATTCATCACTCCTCTTTTCTCTACAGAAAGTCACCTCCACAAAGCAGGGACCCCAAAGGCCTGGCAGGTGAACCCCTGACCTTGGGCCTTGGGGGACAGGGCCCGTCCCTGGTGCGAGCTTGTTGAGCTCCGCGGCCTACAAGGCAGTTTTGTCAGGTGAGATGCTAAAGTTTCTGTTCTACAGCGGCTGTCACTTGAGGCCACGAGAGAGACATGAGTGGCTTTCCCCAGAGCCCAAAGTTGGAAACAGTATTATTGGCTAAACTGACAGAAACACAACGGCACTGGAGAAGATAAAATAATAGACTGGACAGAGATCCGGATAAACATACAAATCACCTAGATCACTCATCCTCAGTCCCGTTTTTTACTATACCGTATTTGCCGGCGTATAAGACGATTTTTTGGCCCTGAAAAATACGTATTTGCCGGCGTATAAAACGACTGGGTGTATAAGACGACCCCCTAAAATTTCCACTAAAAATACAGAGTTTGTTATATACTCGCCGTATAAGACTACCCCCTCTTCCGCACACCTTCCACACACCAAATAAAAGGTAAAACAATATCAGATTTGATTTCAACATTTTAATTTATATTCAAATGCTTATGACATGCAGGAAAACTGTCACAAGGCTGTATGTAATCAAACATATACCGTATTTGCCGGCGTATAAGACGACTGGGCGTATAAGACGACCCCCCACTTGGAGGCATATTTTTCAGGGCCAAAATAATCGTCTTATACGCCGGCAAATACGGTAAATCACCCCAAACCCTCTACTTTCCTTTCCTAGATTAAGCTGAAGATGTCCACGCCCATATGCCTTGGGACCTCTCTTTGGCTGGCTTTCAGAGGAAATGGGGAGCTTCCCCGAGGAGGGTTAGACAGGAGCCAGAGAAGAAGAGTAAAGCAGACTTTTAAAATGCACCATTTGTACAATATAACATTATATCAAAACTTAATTAATTCTCAAACTTGGGGAGGTGAGTGGGGAGACGATGGTTGATAGGCTGGAAGAAAATTAGGGCAGAGTTTCCTAAGCCAGTTCACGGTATAAAAAGAATAGATAATTCATTTTTAATGAAAGTTACAACGGCCAAGTTCTGCTCTATCTAGACACGAAGAGGGGGAGCTATGTTTCTCTGTCCCCATTTTGCACAAAGAGTAAAGCATGATCCGAGAGGCTCCTTAGGAAGGAGAGTTCCCGCTGGTCCCGAGAACATCACAGGGATGGAGCTCCGAAGACAGACCGACCCGGCTCTCCCAGGGAGCCTGCCATGATCCCCCAAACGGTGAGCCCACCGCAAATTCCACTTAGTCCGCGGTAAGCTGACGAAGGGACATTAATCTCGCTCCTCGGAGGTAGATCCTTCACTCTAATCCAAGCTACTGGGCAACCCAAGGCCTGGGCAGCAAAACAAAGGCTATTTCATCCTCTCTCAAAGCTATAAGCTGACTGTCCACACAATTCCAATATCTCACAGATACAGCCAGCCTTGTCGCATTTATACTAAAAAGCAACTCACATGTTCTCTCCAAGTGACTCTAAATTTTAATCTTTATTGTCCTCTCCCAGATGCCATCGCTCCTCTCTGCCAGGCTCCCTGTTATTTCGGGAGACAAGAATATTCCCTAAGGCCTCCCTTTGAATATACATCTTTCTGAGATGGTGTCTCTGGTTTCGCTGAAGATTGTCACATCAATAAATCTATCTTCTGCCTGGATCCTTGCTTCTGATAATAATTATATTGCCTCAGGAGGCACAGCCAACATTGCTCTCTTCCATGTATTCTTCAGTTAAAGCAAAGAGTCTTACTTAGACTGCTCCATTTCTACGGATGAAAACGTTCATATGCAGAGCTCGGCATCGTTGCAAATGGAGACAAACCTTTTTGCAAATAGGCCAGTTGCCACACCCGGGCCATTGCCTGGACCTGGTCCAACATAACTTAACAAGTTAAGTCCATTACCTGGAAGCCCTAGGAAGGTCTGGCTTGTGGAGCAATAATCTGGCAGATCATAAGGATTAATGTGCACCAAAAGCTCCCAGTATTTAAAATAAAAAAGAAGAAGAATCTAAAAGACTTGCTGTTTTAGAGACATCCAGAGCTTTTCAAGCCCACACACACTCAGATAGTACTGATAATCCTCTCTGTGTTTGTGGGATTTGGAAGAGCTACAAAGAATAAAGAGCCACAATATTGTGAAAAGTGACGTGTTCTTGTCTTTGTGCAAATGTTTGGACTCCCACACCCCAACATCATAATTACAAGAACATGTGAGTATATAAAAAAAACTTACAGAACTGCAAAATGCTCATGCTTATTTGGTATATATAAAGTAATGTATTTTTAAATTACCTATTTGTATAAAAATTTACAGTTGTCAAGGTATTCCCTCATATATTAACAAGACAAATTTAGTAACATTATTATCCAGCTAATAATTAAACAGAGTCTCTCTCCACTTCTCCTGATGATATGAGAGAGGGCATCAGCAATTAAGCTTTTTATTTAATTAGGATATATACCCCATCTGCTTCCAAACAGAATTTGAAATTATATTATTCAGCCCAAGGTAAAATGTCAGCATTCAAAGTCAAAAATTTAAAAACAAACAAACAAGTAGAAGAAGTAGAGATTTTCAAGCAACTCTAAGAGGCTGTGACAGCTGGGCCATGAAGTTGCCTCACAGAGGAGTCGCGTTCACTCGCCAGGTGAAATGCTGAACCCCTGGGACTGCTTAGCAGTATGTCTGCAGACACGTCTCTCCAGCAGGCCCCTGCATTGATTATCCTGCCGCAGTTCTCAGAAAGTGCTGGGTAAACCAACTGCGATGGAATGTTCAATGATGCTTATTTTTTAAATGCAGATCCCTGGGCCCGACTGGTGGTAGGATCCTGGCATTTATATTTTCACACACCCACCCCTCCCCAGGTGATACTTTTGTTCCCTAATGTTTGGAACCCACTGCTTTTCTGGGATTGATGCCTGTTGCATGGGAACAAGAGAAAACCCAGCATCAGGAAGGTAGAGAATTGTCCTGGTGATCAGCCCCTTGTGCACTGCTGCATGCCTTCTTACTTCTGCCTTGTGCTCATAAAGCTTCCAAACGCCTGGTTCATGGCCCACTTGGTGTTTTACTTTGAATGGTCGCACATGCTTGGCTTCTTCTGAGGGTACCAATGTTAGTCTCCTTCCAGCACCCTCTCTCCTTCATTGTCCATTTCTTTCTTTTTTATTCCTGCCACAGACTCCTGATATCTGTGTATGTTCCATTACCTGCTGGTTACTCCTGAGCTCACTTTGATAGCTCTGCACATAAGACCGCCTCTACTTGTCTCACTTGGGATCAACTTACTCCACAGCTGTTCATGGGAACATGTGAGACACCGCCTCCCCAGCGTCTGGTCAGTGATGCCCGGATGTGGGCCTAGGTATGAGGAATGATTTGTTCTCTGCTCATTAATATTTCCAGATCATGGGCTTTAATGTATTACTCTCATCTTATGTGCTTTTCCCACTCTCTAAATTCTCTCAGACACATCACTGCTCCGTTCCTCTCCACCTTCCTCCATACACACTCGTTGGCTTTTACTACTGTCTTTGGATTTCCCCCCTATGTTTGCCAATTTCAGAGGAAAGTACATCCAACATCCTGACTTTAAAGATCATGGTCCTATTTCTGCACTGATATTTTCTGCACTGATATTCAGTTCTCTATTCACATAATTGGGAATTCATCACTGTTTAACATCCATTGGTCTCCCAAGCTTTTCCTCCTGTTTTCTGTAAATTTTTGTCTTTTCTTTTAGACAGCTCCGGTGGGGGATGGTTTGAGGGGAGGGAAGGGATCAGGCAAAAAAGAAAGAGAAATCATGGGCATGGACAACACTGTGGTGATTGTGAGGGGGAGGTAGAGGTGGAAGAGGGCATAGAGGAGATTGAAAAATAAAACAATTTACGCACTAAATAATAACAAAGTAAGCTCATATTTAGTGATGTAAACTATTTCAAATATTTTCCCTATCTCTGAGAACTATCCTTTGTCCATAGCTCAGAGCCTCTCTTTCTGGTCATAGACTGCCCAGGAAACCATTTTTTAAAAGTTCGTATACAGCACATACTAGTACTGGGAAATTTATATGTATGACTTTGCTTCCAAAGCTACCAATATCAACAAAAGACCAGTGGAAACATTACCTCCAGTCTTCTACTCAAGGAGTAGAAAAACCTTCCACTTTCTTTCAAAGTGACAATCCAAGTCAAAACAGGTGCGGTGTCTGGTGAGAAGCATGAGGTTTAGGACCTCATTTCTGAACTTTGGGGAGTTCACAGGGGAGGCAGCACAGCAGATAGAGCATAGCAGGTCCGTACACGCTATTCCACAGTAATCTGTAGGGAACCACAATTATCTCTTCGTGGGATTTAGTCGTGTAATTTCTTTCATCTGCTGGAGGCCTGTGAACCCTACTCAGGTGCCAGAGCTGCCTCCCTCCAGCTACACAGAGCCCATTGCTAAACATTTAGGACCTTTGCAAGCTAGCTGTTAAACACAGCCATTAGCAAACATTAAGTTATATAAACTTAAAGTAAGATAAAAACAAAGGCAGCAAATACTCAAAACTCATTTTCCAATTATTTTACTATCATCTATGCTCTTGGGGTTATTTATTTCCATTATATCTGTCTGATAGAAATAATATATAATGACATGCAAATGTACATTTCTTCCTGATTCTGTGTTTAGTAACATGAACTTGGTAGTTTGAAGTAAGCCATGGTGTATTTACACCTCAGAAATCAGACAATGTTACAAATCAGGGCTTACCTGTCCCCTCCAGCCAATTGTTAAATGCTTACCAGTATATAATTGCTATGCACCCTCTTAGTATGAAGATGGAAAAACACAATAGTACAATACAGTTATGTGAAATTTCCCAACTTTACTTAAAACATTTGCATTCCCTCCCACCTGCTTCCCCTTGAATGTGGTCTAACATCTCCCAAGTCAAGGCCTGTGGAAGTATAACCTACATCAAACAATGGATGTGAATAATGTTCACACGGAGTTGTTACTTCATGTATTGCTTTCCTTCTCTAAGATGAAGTCAGAAGTTCCTTTGCATAAATTTTATGTCTAATTTTTCTCTGCTCAAAATCCCTGCTGTTTTACCTACGTTATCTCCTAGACCCTATTTGCACGCGTGTTTGCATCTGTGTTGTGTTTGTGTATGCATATCTGTATGTGCTGTATAGTAGCTGCACAGTTACTTATGACTGGCTAACATTAACTTAAAATAGCTACAATTTAAGCGCAGCTCAGTATCTACTAATATACTAGAAAGGGATATCATTAAATGTCTTAGAATCAATATTTGAATTCTTAAGAGGGAATTCAGGAAGAGGTCAGCAAAAGATATTAAAGGATCAGGAAACTGACTCAGGGAAATCTAAAGAAAGTGAGACTCCTTCTGTAGCAATGAGAAGGCTAATGGGAAACTGAAAGTGATCGTGGCGAATGATTGGGAATTTAATACAGAGGCGTCATTGTTCCCTGTTTCCACTTAGGATAAGTCAAGAGGGACTCAACTTACAGCACTTTATAGAAAGAACTTTAAAGAATTCAGTAAGAGAAAATTATCTTAAGGGTTTTTTTCCCCTAAAGTTGTTTTTAATCAGCCATTTTAATCAATGATCCCATAGAAGCTTAATTTAAAGGCAGAGTCTTATTACTAAAAAGCCAAACAAAAATGCAATCAATGGAGGACGGATGGCTGCATTTCCCCCTCAAACAGATATGGACATTAGATTTCTAAATATTCTCCAAAGAGCTAAGCTTACTGGAAGATCATATTTACTAAGGCTACCCCAAATAGGTGGGTATGTGTAATTAAGGGATAAGGGAATGACTTCCTAACATACATAATACGGAATAAGAACAACCCCCCCCCCAAAAAAAAAAAAACACAAAAAAACAAAAACCCAACATTCTCTTTGGAACTCAATTTCTGATAACGTCCATGAGGTCTTTTTGTGGGAAGGCCTATGAAGGCCTCAAATAAATAATTTCCTTTAATAACCCACTAGGTCCATTTGTGTGTCTAGTCCCATTTTAAACCCATTTATGTATTAATGGGTGCAACCTTCTAGGGTAATTACTTTCCTAGTTTTTGCAACCCTTTTAATGGTAGATATGATTTCTATACAAGGTTCTTCTAGTATGCTGGATTTTGTTAAATCTCTAGGTATTGTTTATAATTCTTTTGAAAATACAAAGGGTATAAATCACTAAATTCACTCATTAATTGTTTAATGCAGCTAATGATAATTAATTAATTAATTGAAACAGTAAGTAAAAATTTAGCCTACTCAAACACTATAAGATTTAATTCTTCCAAGGACTTCCATAATTTGGCTTCTACATATCTATTCAATGTCTTCTCTTACCACAGCCTTTCCTCAACTTACTCTAAATTTTATGCTTCAAGTATACTAATTTATTCACAGTTTCTTAAAATTGCCATGGGCTTTTGGCAGGAAGTCAATTCCCATTTGTAGAAGATGTTTTTCTTTTACTTTCGCTTCACCCCTGCTACTCCCTGCTCCAATATATTATCATAGTACATTGTCTTATCTTCACCAAGAATATCCAAATTTTCCAATAGACTGTAAGATCTTTAAAAACAGAGACTGTGTCTTTTTTGTTTATCACTCTATGCCAAGATAGTAGTAATTCAATATAATTATTTAATTTATAAATAAAAATTAATGGATTTAAAATAATATCAACACTAGGTTTCCACACTAGAGGCTCAATCCATCAACTCTGTCCTCTACAAATAGCCCAATTTCATGGCGATTATACTCCTCAGTTTCTGAATCACACCAGGAATCATGTAATCCCCCCAAATGCAAATTTTGATGGTTTTATATACATGCCAGTTCATGCTTTTGATTTCTTTCCTAGTGGTGCCTAGGATTTTATTGGAATTTTTGGCTGCTTCAGATAATACTTATAGTAACCTCATGATCTCTTTTTCAGGTTAGAAAGAATCATTTAGAACTATCATCCTATAAATATGGTTTATAGGTTAGAAACAGTGAACTGAGGGTAAATTTATCTTGTTTGATTTTATACGTTACTGGCAGCACAAACTTTAGCCCTTTGTTAAACAGAACAGAAAGGCTACTATAAAGTTCAAGAACATCTTCTCCCCTAAGGAACAAAAGCAGGGTAAACTTTCATCATGATGAGGGAAATCAAACAAACCTTGATTTTGAAACAGCTTTGTCCTCACAAAGATGAGTTCTTAAGGGAGGAGACCAAAACGAGAGTGGAAAAACAGAGGCCGGAATGAGCAGCCTAGTGAAGATCAGTTGAGCATAAATAAGTCAGCTCTATAGTTGTATGTAGGCTTTATGGGAAGAATGGAAGAATAGCATGAAAGTGAGGTGTGGATTTTTTTTTAATGTCTTAGTCTACAGGAGATCTTAGCTTTATTAGTTTGCTCTAAAGTGTGTAATACCTTAAGCTTGAAAAGTAACTTCCTTGTAAATAGTTTCAATAAAGAAATATCGTGATATTAATTTAAAAAACAGATTTCAGCTTCTCCGTTATTTTAAATTATTTTTCTATAACGGATCTTAGATGCTTCTAAATGACATTTTTTGAAATAAGTTGAGATTTTAACTTCAAGTCATGTCTTGTAGGAAAATTGCAGGTGAGTATAGAAGAACACTTTACTATAATTTTTAGTAAAAACATAATTATCTGCTTATATTGTTATTAGAAACATTTTTTTTTCTTTTGGGCACAAAAGTGTCAAATAATTCAAATAACTTGCTTGTGACTGATGATAATTAAAGATTGGTGATTAGAGCATAGCTGTTTTTTCTCTGCCCCTCTCTCTTCATAAACTTGTTTTCATAATGCTTTTAATAAGTTTAGAGAAAAATAGTATTGATTTTATTTCATAAAATTTTGAAAAGCAGCTAAAGTGGGCTAAGACACTCTCAAACTAGTCATACTAGTAATGATTGCAAATCATTCCAATGGAGGGGAGGAAATAACTGAAAGATTCTGCACAGATTAGAGATGCCTTGAAAAACTAAAAAATAGATCTACCATATGACCCAGCAATTCCACTTCTGGATATTTATCTGAAGAAATCTAAAACACTAGCTTGAAAAAACAACTACATCCATATGTTTATTGCAATCCTATCTAATAAAAGAGTAATATGCAAAATGACCATACCTCCGCTATACCTACAAGCCATGCCCACCAGCCATGCCCATGAACTAATCAGGAGAAAATATGCAAATAAACTCAACCAAGATGGTTGCAGCCACAGACAGCAGGAGGGAGGCTTGGGTTTCCCTGGCAATGGAGGAAGCCCAGCTTTCTGCTCACCCTTGCCAGCCTAGGCCTCCACTCAAGGCTACAAAGTTTCAATTATAGAAGGTAAATAAATTCCAATAGAAATGGCAGCAGCCACAGGAGCTGGAAGAGCAGGAGACTAGGGTTGCCTCAGCAATGGAAGAAGCCAAGCTTCTGCAGCTCTGGCTGGCCTAGGCCTCTGCTCCCGGCTACAAAGTTTCAATTATAGAAGATAAATAAATTCCAACACAAATGGCTGCTGCCACAGAATAAGCAACAGGTGGCTTGGCTCCGCTCCAGGCTACAAAGTTTCACTGTAGAAGACACATAAGTCCCAGATACCAGGGCCTCTGCTTGGGTCACCAGGGGGTGTGGCCAGCCTGCAAACCACCACAGGCCCTCATGCCCCAAGGGAACCCCCACCTTGATCTGGAACATCCTTCAGGGCAAACCAGCCAGCCCCCACCCATGTACCAGGCCTCTATCCTATCTAATAAAAGAGTAATATGCAGATTGATTATCACTCCAACACACAAGATGGCTGTCCCCATGTGTCAAAGATCCTGCCCCTATGTGGACACAAGATGGTCACCACAAGATGGCCAGCAGGGGAGGGCATTTGGGAGGGACCAGACCTGCAAGGGAGGGCAGTTAGGGGTAATCAAGCCCACAGGGGAGGGTAGTTAGGGATGACTAGGATGGCAGAGGAGGGAAGTTGGGGGTGACCGGGCCTGCAGGGAAGGGCAGTTAGGGATAAACAGTCTGGCAGGGGAGGAATTAGGCATCAAGCAGGCTCGCAGGGTTGTGGTTAGGGGGTGATCAAGCTGGCAGGCAGAAGCAGTTAGGGCAATCAGGAAAGCAGGCAGGCCAGTTGTCCTGGATTGTGAGAGGGATGTCCATCTGCCCATTTAAACTGGCAGTCGGACATCCCTTGAGGGGTCCCAGATTGGAGAAGGTGCAGGCTGGGCTGAGGGACACCCCACTCTGTGCACAAATTTCATGCACCGGGCCTCTAGTATTATTTATCATAGCCAAGATATAGAAGCAACCTAAGTGTCTATTAATAGACAAGAGGATAAAGAAGAGGTGGCTTAGCTCAATTGATACAGCATTGGCCTGTGGACTGAAAGGTCTCAGGTTTGATTCCAGTCATGGACACATACCTTGGTTGTAAGTTCAACCCCTAGTCAGGGCATGTGCCAGAGGCAACCAATTGATGTGTCTCTCTCACATTGATATTTCTCTTTGTTCCTCTCCCTCCCTTTCACTCTCTCTAAGAATCAACTAAAAAAATATCCTCAGGTGAGGATTAAAAGAGAAAAGAGAAGAAGAGGTGGTACATATATGCAATGGAATATTCTCAACTATAAGAAAAGAGTAAAATATTGCCATTTGGAACAACATGGGAGAACCTAGAGGGTGTTGTGCTAAGTGAAATAAGTCAGATAAGAAAAAAAAAATACTGCAGTGTTTCACTTATATGTGTAATCTAAAAAACAAAACAAAACAAAAAACATAAATAAGCTCACAGATACAGAGAACACACTGATAGTTGCCAGATGGGAAATTAGTTTTGGAGCTGGGAGAAAAAGGTGAAGGAATTATGATGTGCAAATGTTCATTTATTAAAATAGTCATGGGGTGTAAATAAGGAATATAGTTAATATATTGTAATAACTATGTATGGTATCAGATGAGTATTACACTTATCAGGAAATTACTTAAGTTATAAACATGTCTAATTGCTATTATTCATCTAAAACATAATATTGTATGCCAACTGTAATTTTCAAAATTAATCTATAAAAATAAAAAAGAAATATTATGTGCACAAGACAGGGTAGGAAAGGTAGGGTTTAGTAGTTCCATGTATGAAAATATGGTTGTTATCTTGGTTTACACATTCAAACTGGTTTTTATGTCTCACTAGTTTACATAAGTCTGAATAGTTTCATCACTTTTTTCCCCATGACACTAACTATTTTGAAGCATTTAAGAATCTTTATTGTAGAATTTTCCTCATTTTGGATTTGTCCAATTATATCCTCTTGTTATCTATTTTCTTTTGTTCCTCTTTCACCTGAATTTTCTGTAAATAGTTAATTACGTTTCAAATGGGGCTTGATAAACTACAACCAGCAGGCCAAATTGAATCCACTACTTACACTTGTAAATAAAACTTTATTAGAACACGCACAGCCATTTGTTTACATGTTGTCTATGGATGCTTTCCTGATATAAGGGCTGAGTTGAGTAGTTGTGGCAGAGACCATATGGCTCACAAAGTCTAAAACAATTACAATCTGTCTCTTTCACACAAAAAAACAACTCAATTTCTAGGAAATTGGTTAGATTGAGGTAAATGCTTTTGGCACAAAAGTGATATCGTTTATATTGCATCACCTGTTGGGACACAATGTCAGGCGGTCCCACTATTAGTGATGCTAAATAAATATACTTGGTTCAGGTGACAATAGCCAGATCTCTGAATTGTAAAGGTACATGTTCTGTTTGTTTATTCGTTTCATTTAGTAAGTAATTCGTAGAGTAATTATGAATTACTTACTAAGTTGATTCTGTAAATATCCCATTCCTCAAAAGTATTTCATCTAAAGGTTTTGCCATCCATTGATGACCTTTGCCTGAATTATTACATGAGGGATTGAAAAATGTGTTTTTCTAAAACTATCATTTCTTCAATAGTTATAAGCTAACACAATACAATAGGCTAAGGCCACCTTGCAAATTTCCTACTCCAAAACTGGAATCAACCTTATATTTTTTTTTCAATTAGCCCTGATTCCTTTGAGTGAAAAAGATGTTTAAAATCCATATTAGCAATGCTCATTGCTTCGTATGTGTCATTGTTTGTAGGCCCTTTCAGTGACCCTTTCCAGTCGGAGAAAAATATTTGAAAAAATTTTAAAAATCACAAGTTTTATTGATATTTTTATTTTATAATATTATATTTGTTAAAATATATTTAATACTAGAGGCCTGGTGCATGAAAATTCATGCACTTAGGGGGTCCCTCAGCCCAGCCTGAACTCTCTTGCAGTCTGGAACCCCTTGAGGAATGTCCACCTGCTGGCTTAGGCCTGCTCCCCAGGGGATCGGGCCTAAGCTGGCAGTAAGACATCCCTCTGGCAGCCCAGGAGCCCTCGGGGAATGTCTGAGTGACTGCTTTAGGCCCACTTCCCATGGGGAGCAGGCCTAAGCCACAGTTGGACATCCTTAGCGCTGCTGAGAAAGTGGGAGTGGCTCCCACCATCGCTGCACTTGCACCCATCAGCCAAGCCAGGCTTATGGCAGAGCAGAGGTCCCCTGTGGGAACACAATGATCACCAAGGGGCAGCTCCTGCATTGAGTATTTGCCCCCTGTTGGTCAGTGCGTGTCATAGCAACTGGTCGTTCTCAGGCATTCTGCCATTAGGGTCAATTTGCATGTTACCCTTTTATTGTATAGGATTGGTATCTTTTCTTGCACACTGAGTCCTAGTTCCATTAACATTAAAATGTTTATTTGTACACATTATCATACCACGAAGGTAAAACATTTCAAAGTCATGATATCAATGTTACTACCAATAAAAAGCCTACTAAGTCAAGTTTAGGATTTCCTTCCAGAGCTTTTTCCCTTAGAAAACATCCAAATGAGGATGTAAAGAGTACTGTTTTCAAAGATTACAAAATAAAGTTTTTCTTTATGTGGCAACAATATCTTAGTTGGAGACGCAATAAAAACATTATAATAACAATAAGAACATTTGAATATGAACTGAATGCTAGATAATACTATGTAATTATTGTTCATCTTATTGTGTTTGTATATATGTATGTACGTGTGTGGGGGGGGGCAGAGACAAAGAGAGAGATAGAAACAGAGCAAGAATATAAACAATAAAGCAAATAGGGCAAAATACTAAGAATTAGTATATCTGGTAGATATTCTTTGTACCACTCTTGCAACTCTTCTTGCAACTGATGAACAAAATAGGTCCAGAGGCATGGATATGTAGAACAGAATGACAGACCTCAGAGGAGAGGGGTGTGGAGAGGACAGGAAGAGATGAACCAAAGAACATAGATGTGTGTATGCATTGCCCATGGACACAGACAATAGTATAGGGAAGGCCTGAGGTGGGGTAAGGACAGGGGGGTAAGGGAGGGGGAATGGAGGACATCTGTAATACTATCAACAATTAAAAAAAAATTTTATGCAACAGTATTAATACCCCTTCCTTCTACCATCCCACTAGACCTAGGGTAAGAAAACATTTTTTGTAAAGGGCCAGATAACAAATATTTCAGACCTGTGCACCATATAGGTACTGGTGTGTCACTGTGGCTCACAAAAGCAGCCATAGGCAAATGAATGGACATAGTTATGTCCCAATAAAACTTTGCTTATGGAAATAGACATTTTAATTTCATATAATTTTGCATAACATCATTTCTTCTTTTTTCAGCCATTTAAATATATAAAAAAAAACATTCTTAGCTTGCAGGTAATACAAAAAATAGGCAGGAGGGATTGTATGGCTCAACCCAGAACACAAAAGGGGAAAACGTACCAGTGCACCTTTGTTGCCTGCATTTTGGCTGCCTCGCTTGGCTTCAATGAAAGAAAGGGGCTCCTTTGGGTACTGTAACAGATCTAAGCAGCCCTGTGCTCTGACGCCATTGAGCAGACAGTAGCAGATCTCATGAGCTGCTCGAAATAGAAAGGCTCATTCCAAGTTTGTCATCAGGATAATTATGTAGGTAATAACTATCAACCAAGGATCCATCTGGAACTAGAGGGAGGCATGCCATTCTCTCCTTCTGCATATGATGCCACCTCGCTCATGGTGTACTCTGGACCTTTACCTAGACAGGTCAATCTCACATTAACACCTCTGTGTAATCAAGTCAATTTGCCTCAAGATATGAGCTTGTCTTATTTAAATAAATGTATATTAGGTACTGATACAAATAAGTTCCTACATTATAACCTTTATTTACAATCATTTATATCCTTTGACAATACTATTTCCATAGTGACCCCAAGCCATGATATAGGGTGAATCATGATGAGGGTTTTCCCTTAAACCCTTCTCAACTGTAAATGACAAATGAGCTGAAAACATATTCTTCCATAAAGACCTTATAAAAGAAAGGATTTGTAGTGATGGAAATATGCATGGGGCAAGAAAAATACATAACAATCCTCAATATTTAAGTGGTTGTCAAGGGAAAGAAGGTTCAGACTTGTTCCACATGGTCTCAACAATAGAAGGAGGATTGATGTGTGAA